>JPKE01002099.1:0-19723 GCA_000750995.1 Pseudogymnoascus sp. VKM F-4520 (FW-2644) | reverse complement strand
CCCTTCGGCGGCTCCCCCCCTCCCGCCCCGGCATCCGCCGCCGCACTCCCCGGAATAGGCGGCAACGGCACCTCCTGCCCAGTCCCCTCCGGCCTCTTAATAGATCCACTGGGCATGATCATCTTGCCCTCCAGCTTCTCCCCCCTAATAACCTTGAACGCCTCCTCCTTATCCAGCGTTTCGTAACTCACCAGCGCGCGGGCAAGTAACTCGAGCTCCTTGCGTCGGTAAATGAGGAGGGCGCGGGCGCGCTGACGCGCTTCTTCGATTGTGCGACGCACTTCGGATTCGATGAGTTGTTTTGTCTCCGAGGAGAGACGGCTGTAGTTGGAGCTTAGGTCGACGTTGCCGACGGCGTCGGACATGCCGAATTGGGTTACCATGGCGTAGGCGACTTGGGTGGCGCTTTGGAGGTCCTAGTGGAGTGTTAGTGGGGTGTGCTTAAAATCAAGGGAGGGGTGGTGGGGAATGGGGAGCTTACAGAAGCAACACCGCTGGTAACTTCGTCAGTGCCGTAAATAAGCTCTTCCGCCACCTTGCCGCCGAGACAAACGTCGATATGGGCGCGGTACTCGTTCATAGAGGTAGAGTACTTGTCGATCTCCGGAAGATGCATAGTCATCCCCAGCGACTGGCCGCGGGGCATAATAGTAATCTTATGCAGCGGGCTCGCACCCTTGGTGAACATACCCACGAGAGCGTGTCCCGCCTCGTGGTAGGCAGTCATCTCCTTCTCCTTATCCGAGATGACCATGCTGCGCTTCTCGGCACCCATCATCACCTTATCCTTCGCCCACTCAAAGTCCTTCATCGACACGGCGAGGGCCTTGGCTTTACTGGCATGCACGGCGGCTTGGTTAATGACGTTCTCGAGCTCTGCGCCGGAAAAGCCTGGGGTACCGGAGGCGAGCGTCTCGAGGTTGACGTCTGAGCCCTTCACAACGTTCGTCATGTGGTGCTTGAGGATTGCCATTCTACCGCGTACATCGGGCAGTCCGACAACGACGTTACGGTCGAAGCGACCGGGTCTGGTGAGCGCCTTGTCGAGGGTCTCTGGGAAATTGGTCGCGGCGAGGATGATGACGCCGCTGTTCTGCTCGAAGCCATCGAGTTCGGTGAGGAGCTGGTTGAGAGTCTGCTTAGCGTACGATGCGTCGCGTGCGCTGCGCTTCCCGCCTATGGCGTCCAGCTCGTCGATGAAGATGATGGCGGGGGACTTTGCCTTGGCGCCTGCGAACAGCTCGCGGACGCGCTTGGCGCCGACACCGACGTAGATTTCGTCGAATTCACTGCCGGACATGAAGAAGAACGGGACGCCAGCCTCGCCAGCCACAGCGCGTGCCAAGAGGGTCTTGCCGGTACCGGGAGGACCGACGAGGAGGACACCCTTAGGCAGCTTGCCACCGAGAGTCGAGAACTTTCCGGGGTTCTTGAGGAAATCCACAAGCTCCTGCAGCTCCTCCTTCGCCTCGTCACAGCCGTGGACATCAGAGAAGCGGACTTTCTGGTGCTCAGCCTTCGCCTCGTTGTCCGTCTTGGCGTTGCCCACCCTCTTTATCGTGCCCAGCGACTCGACCAGGACGGTAATCAGAGCGAAGCAGACGTAGGTGAACAGAGCAAAGTACAACACAAGCTTAACCCATTTGAAGATCACGCCACCAATCGTCTCCTCGACGACAACGTAGAGCGGGCTCTCCTTCGCGCCACTACTCCCATCGTTCCGCCCACGGGAAACAGCCACATTGCCGCCTCTCGACGACGCCGCGACCGCCTGTCCAATAGCCTGAAGTTGAGAATTGTTAAGTCCGCCATTATTAGCTACACCTCCAAACCCTGCATCATTAGCACCAAACCCGGCACCAGCGCCCCCAAGACTAGAGAGCGCCTTCTGATACGCAGCCTCGCACGCGTTATTCGACGCAAAATTCCCATTCTGGTACCGCTCAACCACTATAGCGCCCATATTGGCGCGCAGCAGGGCCTGGTAGAAAGCGTTTTGCGCCGTGGCGCTGTTGGGGTTCTTGTTCGCCACCTCCTCCATGTGCGCCAGCAGATTGCGAGAGGTGTTGGCGCCAAAGACGGTGCGTTGTTGGGGCTTCAGGATGCGGGTGAAGGGTGCCCGTGGCTGCTGGAGGCGGAAGGCCGAGATGCTGCTCATTTGTCTGGTTGCGAAGGGCTTGGTGGGGAGACGACGGGCGAGCGGGTTCGCAGCGGCGAGGGTGCCTTGTCGCATTGTAGAGAGAGTTTCCCGGGCATTGAAAGGTGTCTGGGCAGCAATTCGGTATTCGCTGAGAGACGACGTCAGTCCGCGGGCGTTCTGGAGACACTCCGGGAGGACAGGTTTCGACGGCTAGAGAAGTCAGTATTCAATGCGCTGCACATAGGCCTAGGTCGATAAGGAACTAGGAAGAGTAGAGCGTAAACATACTTGTATAATCGTCGCCGGTTGAGGCTGCACCAGTTCCGAGCGCTGCGTAGGCCTAGACTGCTTCGACTGTGTCCTCGACCCGGCACTCCGCCACGGCGCACCCATAACATTAACCATCGACGGCCATAGCTCCGTCGTAGCCGCAGTGACGCTCTACAGTCAACATATTAGCACACCATTCTGATCACACTCTCCTCCTCCGCGCAATCGCGAAATAGGTCATTGGGACAAAAAAACTCACCGGCAAGGCAGAAGCCTGGAACGCCATCGTAGTGGTGTCTCCCCTTCCGGAAACCCTCTAGTTGAAACAAAGGAAATAAATATAAGTTAGAGAAACGGCGCTGATATGGGATGAAGGAGTGGCCGGCCGTTTGTTGGGACCGTTCGGGTGTTGTGTCGCGAGATCGGTGATGTTGAGGCGACTGTTCGAGTACGTCGGCATCAACCAACATTTCCGCCGGTGTTCGGGGTTGCAGGCTAGCCGGAAAGGGTAAGGCGTCACGGCACGTGTGGTCCGTGCGTCTTCTTAGGAGATCGATGGGAGACGATCTGGGGGATAGTGAGGGAATGCCAGATCTAATCTCCAAATTTTGTAAATTTTGGTAGAAATGTGAACTCGTTAATTTACAGTAAAAGGTTGATATAATGGCCCTATAGATGGGTGTGCATATATGGATCAAGATGATCAAGATTTCAGCCCTGTTCACTTGGATTGTATGGTTATGGAATTTTTTAAATAATGATTATATTCGTATAAGGAAATTGATATAAATTTTGTACTAAAACATACCTTCATCCACCACAAAAGTAAATACGGTCCTTTCGCAGCACTGTTCATATAACCTAGAGAAGACAAAAATATCCCAAAGGTATTATTTATATTGTGGATATTGTAACAAGGGGGTATTCTATAATTAGGAGACTTTTCTGGCTAGGGTACGGGGATAGCCAAACTACTCGTGCTGACACCAAAATTTAAGCTGATAGAATATATATTTTTAGATTTATATTTTAAGTAACTAGCTTAGATGATTATAGCCCCGAGTGAATGGGAGCAATTTTTTTACTTATGGCTACTGTAAACGGTGATATTATGCGCAGCACCTCTAGACTTTGGGCGGCAACCTGTGAGCACACTCTAGAATATGACTATTCAAGTTCAAACAGCAGCGGTCTTACGAGCTATCCAAGATATTTTTAAGACATGTTTTGGTACCATGTGTAAGAATTATTCAACCTCACCCTGATGACCAGTGGAAAATTGATGATAAAAGATAACAAGTAAGAGAGATAAATTAAATAGTCGTTCGTATATTTTAATGGGTGCTGGAAATGAGACGTTTCATGTTTGCATGCGGATTGCGACACTAGCTGCTGACGAGCTTCGGTGGTACCGTTGAGTAGCACCGTGGCAGCGGGACGGTGGGGGGCTTGATGCGGCTGATGGCAACCTCGAAATGCTACCAAATATCTGACCCTGCGTCTTCACACTTACTTAATGACGAAGGGTGCTGTATAACCACCAGCAGCGCACCAATTTGTATATTCTGGATTGATCCATATACCCCGCAAAAGGCCACCAAGTAAGCAATCGACAGCGCGCGACTGCTTACAGAACGATTCCCATCCTATCGATGTATACGACCTGAAATCGTCCCGTAATATATTTACTCCCCCCAACGAACGAAATGCCACACCTGCGTCAGAACAAGCCATTCTGAAGGTTGTCATCTGGCGATAGAGCTTCGAAACTTTCTCTCCTGGCAGCAATTGCCCTGTTTGAGTTTGGTACTGCGACACACGATCGGTAGAGCGAGATAGATGAAGCTGGGGAACCCAATATGCCCGGTGTAAGCAGCATCAAATCAGCCCTACAGGTGGACCAAAGCTGACCCAAACACCCCTTTAGCCTTAATATAATTGTAGAAGTTTGCAACGCGATTGTCGCATGTCGACCGGCATGTTCTCATACTTGAAGCCTCACAGGCGCACTCCCTCCTCGAATCCAGTCTCCCCCATTTCGGACCGGCCACAGTCCTTCGAGCGCACCTCACAACTGACCTCGGAACAACACTCGCATCCTTACACATCTCGAAAACCGGAGGATACCAGCGCACTAGACCGTCCTCGTACACCATCAGACAACCCTCCGTCGCTACCTCCAATTGCCCGCGTTTCTTCGCCTGAGAAGGAGCTGCCGGAGCCTAGTAGACAGAATGGCGCAGCCAAACAGACCCAGCCGAAGAGCTTCGAGCCTCCTATAGCACGCCTGTCGATTGCAGGTCTATATTCATCAGAACGGCCCCAATACGCCCCTCAAAACAGCTATGGGCAGTCAGGAGCTGGCATGCATCAGGCGTCAGGGCAGACTCAGGGAGGCGGGCGATTACCATTTGTCACATCTGCAGACCTTCAATCGACCCATGCTCACGTAGCTAGAAGACCAATGGGAGCCCGAATGCCGTCGCCACCGCCAACACTGCCTGCGAACCCCATATCTACCTTCGAAGTATCGCAAAAGAGCTCCAGCAAAACGAGACTGAACCTCCTAAACCCCATGTCGCTGCTGGCGCGCCGCAGGACGGTGCAGCCTGTGCCACAGCTACTGCCGGTCCCGACGGGGAACTTCCCCACCCAGCTCAGTCCGTCGGACTATGATCCCCGAATCCGCGGGACGAAGGTTCACGACTTCAGCGCGCCGAGGCCGAGGCCCACCGTCTCGCATGGAAAGACCGCTGAAGCGAAGGCTGGAAGCGGACAGCCCCAGGTTGATGTCAAAAAGGTGAGGACACCTGAAGAGGGGGAGCGGAGCCCTCATACGCCCGCCTTCAAAGAAGATTTCGAGGACCAGCAGTATCCGGCTGCTGGACCCCATGTTCGAAAGGCAAATGATTTTTCAGACCTGGCGATGCCGCCACGGCCGGCATATGCTAGAGAAGCACAGTCGTCCAAAGCAAGCACCCCAGATGCGAGCACCGCCAAACCTGATGCCCCAGAAGCCGAAATAGCACAAAATAAAACTGGGGAAAGCCTCCAGACAATTGGCCCATCTGGCAATAACGACACAGCGCTACTCGAGGATGAAGATACCCAAACCGTCAGACAGGCCTCGATAAACAGCCACCGCCAACATTCCAAATATTCATTGTCATCTTCACAACGCCAGCTACGAAATGCTTCTCTCATTTCTCACCGAGACAGCTCATCAACCATGAAGCACATGAAGAGCAGTTCATCTAGATTCAGCTTCGATATGATGGGAGCAGCCAGCCAGGAAAAGCTGCTAGAGGATAGACATAGAGAAAAGGCATTGAGAAAGCAGAGTGAAACTCCAGAACCAAATATTGGAGTATTCGACGAGGAAGAAGATTACGATTATGAAAATATGATGGACGACGATGGATTGGAAGAACGGATTCCCGGTGTCAATGCTGACCTGGACGACGACGATGACGATGACGACGATATGTTCGGGCAGCAGTGGGGTATTGGTGCGTTTACTTTGCAGTCTGCAAGTCAAATGGGGTCACTGGACCCTATAAATGATTACACACCGAGAGACTTGGATGGAAACCCAATTAGCCGTGGGATGTCGAGAGAGCCTGAAAGCAACGCACAAGAAACCTCACAAGAAGCAGCTGCAATTAATTATGAGGACACTGACGTCTCTCCAAATACGGCACTGAGTCGAGAACTCAGTGGCCTGGGGCTCGAAGGCCTCGGGCTCGACCAAGAACCTGTGCCAATTACCGAACCTCTCATTCCTTATAGACAATCTCAGATTATCGCTCCGAGGAAAGTCCTGGATGAGGATGATATGTACTTCGATGACGGCATGATTGACCACAACGATTATGATCCAGAGGGCCCGGAATTTGATGAATCTATTTTCGATAATGATGATACTGATCAATATGGCCGGCCTCTGGCCCCATTATCTTCTCTTCCCACACTATACTCGCCACCCCTCATCCAGACGACAACCGACTCGCTGAATATAAGTAAGAGAGAAAGTGCAGACTCTCAAAACCAGGCCGCACAGCAAGATAAATTAACAGCGGATCCATTGACAGTCCCACCGCCCGATGCCCAGTCTCAAGCTGACAGCCCAAAACTGTTGCAGCCAGCTCCGAGTTTGACACAAGATACTCTCAGCGCATATCAATCAGCATTAGCTGCCGCAGCATATGCCGCAGCTGCAAGCGGCAGATTTCGCCGGGATAGCACACCAGGAGGCAATGTCGGTGACGAGTATGAGGGAAACCCCAACGAAGCCAACGCGTACTCACCCAGCGTAGAAGATGACTTTGACTATGACGATGCCTTCGAAGACGATCCCATCATTGCAGAGGCCAACGCGGAAGCCCTAGCCTACGACGATGACGGCTTCTACAGCCAAGAATTTGGCTTCTACTCTGCACCCGCAGGCACCGAGGCTCTCTACGCCAATGGTGGCTTCTTTGGACCCCGTGGAGCTGAAGGGATTATCAGGAGCCAGAGCGGGCGTGTACGCGAACCGAATCTCACCCCCATCACCGAGCGTAGCGAGTACTCGAATCGCAACTCGATAATGAGCTTGCCGCAGCTAGCGGGCAACATGAGCCACGGCTCTGCATCAGTGACGAGCCCGGGCCTTGCGCAGCTCGCGGGTCTCTTGAGTGATCAGGAGGACGAAAATATGTCGCTGAGCGCGCTGCTCAAGTTACGGCGCGGGCAATGGGGGGGAAGCCAGTCATCGCTACCTGCTAGTGGGGGTGGGAGTCCGTCGGTGGCCAGCCCAGGGGATGATCATAGTGGTGGTAATCGTACGGCACATTTAGGGCAGTGGCAGCAGAACCAGATGGGTTCTAGTCCTTCAGGGCAGCTGGCGCCATGGCAGCAAGGTCAACCGGGTTCGAGTCCTTCGGGACACCTGGCACCATGGCAACAAAATCAAGCTGGTTCTAGTCCTTCAGGGCAGATAGCGCCATGGCAGCAACAATCGAGTTTCAGTTCCGTGGAACCACGAGATCAGCTTCAACAGGGCAATGCATTGAAGCACGGCAGGAAGGGAAGCACATTCTCTCTAACTAGCGACTACGGCCGAGACTCCGGGGCAAGCTCACCGAATGCAAGCCCGGAGGTGCAGTTCAACCCCCTGATGAAAGCCCAGTCACAGACGCAGCAGGGCCCCGTACAGACTGCCAACCGCAGCTCTACTACTTCATCACGGTCTAATATCCACTCAACATCCAGACTCGCATCACCCATCTCAACGCATTTCGATCTTGACTCCATGTCCTTTCCCCAGAGCGGCAACAAGCCCAAAGAAAAAGGCGCAGAGCTGAAGAAGCACCGCCACACAGGCAGCAGCGACAGCATCTCGTACATGAAAGAAGAAGACCCCGTCACCGGGGAGCGCTGGGTCCTCGAGCGCCGCCGGACGGCTGAGAGCGGCGAGGTAGAATTGCTGGAGCGCGAGGTCATTAGCAATGGACGCATATAGCTTGTTCTTTTCTAGGCGTTTTGGAAGTAATCATGTGGTGGAATTCGTTTTCCCCCGATCCTGGTTCTGGTTACGAGGTCGGCGCTGGCGCATTGAGGCGGTGAGCACGTAGGGGCCCGGTGGTAAGGGGGCTGGGGTTGGTGAAGATATGTATTGAAGGATGGCAGCGTGCAGCGTAATACCCGGAAGCACATACTCGCAGAGGAGACGTAGAAACAAACAGAGGGGCCGGAACATAATCTTACATTTGGCGGGGTAATGAGGTAATGGGGTAATGGGAATAGCGGGGAGATCAGAGGCCGGGTTGGCTATGGCTATGATGCGCACCGGCGGCGGTCAGACGAAATATGATAATATACCTGCGTGATCCACTCTACATCGAACGCCCCATGCCGCCCTGTAGTTTGAGAAAAAATGCACAAGCACCGTGACCGTTTCCTCCTGTATGCAGTTGGCGACAACGACATGTCGCGCGTTGGAGGAGTGGATGGGGGGGGGGCGTGGCAGTTCGATATTACCCGCATCGGCAGTTGGCATCAGACGAGAGATGAATCTATCCGCACCTCATCTCATCCCGTCTTATCGATATCTATCCATCCCCAACCGTGCGCCGGAGGACTCAGGATCCTGAATCCCCGTCTGGTGTTATTTGATAATGCGCTCCTGCATCTCGGGGATATAGGGCGGGCGCTGGCGGCTGAATGCACCGGGCTGGGGCGTGCAGCGGGTGCCAGCCGAGACGCGAGGGAGGTATAGGCAATTTTTTAAGGTTTGTAATATGGGTAATTCGAAGTTTTGGGGCAGAGAGGATGTCTATCTTGCCGGAGGAGGGCGCATGGTCGGTAATGGCTCTGTGCGAGGGCTTGAGGCTGTTAGCTGCGGCTGTTTGACTTGGATCCGGGGATTAGAGGTGGGTGTTGGGTGGAGGGCGGTGGCTTGGAAGGTCTCCTATAGGGTGTTGAATCTATAAGACTGTGCTTCCCGCCATTTACTGCCCTCGGTGTGTTTGTCAGAGCTCTGTCATGAGTCCATGCAGCCGTTTTCTTACCGCTGTTCCATGGCCAATATCTCCGCCCTTTGTGAATGCTTGATGCTTGCTTACCAACGGCGATAAATCTAGGTTCCCCTTGCATGAGGAAACGTGCTGTGAATCGAAATACGACAAAACTGGCAACCTGAAGCATTGTTTGACCAACGGATTAGGAACTTCAACGGCCGGGATAGAACATGGAGACGACAAGTCCAGGAAAGACTCGCAACATGGTGGCCAGGGAACTGACATGCCGCAGGCTATGTATACACCCAGGACCAGGAGGCTCCCTGAACATGGCATTCCCGGCGTTTTTATGATTGCGTGGTCCATGTGTATCTAGGATCGCTGGTCCAGAGCTTGGGATACTGAGAAGCGTCGAGATTGGGGCGAAGCAGCGGTGAGACCTGCCTGAGGAGAGGGAAGCAATACGAGGAGCCCGCCATCAAGGATGCCATAATATGACGAAATAGTAGTGTGGAAAGAAGGAGAAATGGGATTCGACCTCCAAAATGATCCATCTGGACACCGAGGATGGGCAAGAGACGAGAGATGCATACCGGAAGAGGAGTTATCCGAGATATCGAGGACACATCCATCGAGTGCAGCAAGGAATGGTAAGGAGTAAGGGAAACATCATCCTGCTTGCCCTGTGTTGGGAGATGGAGCTGACGCTTGTCAGACACGCTTTTTGTCCAGCATGTGAGAGGAGGCAGCATGTGAGAGAAGGGGGGAAAACCGACTTCATCGAAGCCTCTGCCGAGGTAATCCAAGATAACAAAGATATAAGAAAACGTCCTTTCTACAAGACTACTTCTCCTCATGCATCAATGCCAGTTAACTGCGACGAAAGGAAGGAAACAATGCAACTGGACTCAAAAGAGATACTGTTGCCTTGGGGCCACAACACATCGAAGAACAGCAAGACTCCAACTTACGTTAACACTCATCTCGGATATAGTCATTCAAAGAGGCGGGCTGCTAGCTCCAAGGAGATTTACTTGATTTCCAATGTCCTAGCCAGAGTTCCCCCTTTTTTGTCTGATTTAGGCCAGGAAACGGCATCTATCTTTGGCAATAGTATGTGGAAATGAGGCAGACTGGAATGAAAGCCACGCAAAGTCTCTTACCTCGCACCAAATTACTTCGGCATTTGGAAAGCTTACCAACCAAAGAGCCTTATCGAAGTGCGTGCTTCATAAACTAGGAACCCCTTTATCGCATCACCCAGATATGGGCAAAACAACCACGCCCATGGGGCTCTTTGCGTCTAGTCTTTCAAGCGCGCTTGGCAAATGCCAAAATTAACTATTGGCGGCCGAGAGAGCCTCCGCTCAATACCAAACATCTACTAGGCCATTACGGTTTCACCATCATTACGCCCCGAGACCGAGCCGCCTATCCTTTGCTTCTCACTGTCCCGCGTGTCCCGGACGGTTCCCACTTTCATCAATTTATTTTACCTTGCCTTGGTGGCGACCTCACGAACTCATCTAGAATCGCGGGGTGGCCGAAATCAACCTCCTCGACCAACTTCTCAGCCCATCAATTCAATACCCTCGGTTACTTCAAATTTTCTTTCAAACCCCTCTTTGTCCAGCCTCGATCTTAACCCCGCAAACTCCTTTCGTCCCCTTTCCCTGTCGATGAAGTTCAAACGAGGGGAATCCTCATTAACCGGATCCCTACCGTCCGCATCAGGTGCGTTCTCTTACATGCAACGCAACCTCAGGTCCCAATCGAGATGGATGTGTTGCAACCACGAACTGCTGGCTCCTGCACACCACTATGCCAGCGCAACCTCACGGATCCAGTTCGTGCAGCACACGTGATGAATTTCTTACATTTTGTAGAAGGCTGGAGCCGAAACAGCCACACAAGGCCAGGATTGCGGGAGATGTCGCGGAGGGTGCCTGGGGTATCTTCAGCAACCACGACGAATAGGCACAACGATGTCATCGCCACTCTATTTCTCAAAGTGGCACAGGACTCTCAAACAATTACGTACCTGAAGCTTCAGGCTCGTGAAGGCCCAGCCTTTGCGACTTGCTCCGTCGCGCCAATTTCCACCTAGATTTTCCAAAACGCAGTCCTAACCTTCCTTTGGGTTTCAGCTGACCTCCACATGAGACATGCCCATGAACTCGCCTACTCATCAAGCAACTCCTGATCGTCAAACTACTGCACCTTCAAGACGGAACCGCACCCCAAAGAGGGCCGCAGCGGGTTCCATAAACTACGAAGCGTCGTGGGCTCATCCCATCTCATCTCCAAAGCAGCATCGAGGCGCGACGCATCTCAGACTCTCCACAACCTCACAGTAGTTTGATACGTGGATGAAAAGCGTAGTTGGGAAGTGGGGCGGGGGACATGCAGGCCAGGTAAGACATTCACACGGACTAGAACGCCAGTAGTCCAACCCATGACTTCTCGAAGGTAGAGCGGTGTATCGTCCGATGGCCAGAGAGGAGTAGCGCCCGATGTAGCACGCAAATACACACTGTAGGAGAGCGGGGCTGATTTGAATGCAACCCTCGACGGTTTGGCAGTGGTGGGAGTCCCAGGGATAATTTCCGAGGCGGCGGGTTCCTCATTCGCTAGATCGAGCGGGGTGATCTGCAGGTGCAGAACGTGGCATCAGGGGGACACCATCAAGCTCCCATGGATCCATGTCTATGTCTGTGTACCGAGGTGGTGCAGGCCCCCCAAACTCCAGAGAAAGAAGGGAATTTCGCTGGGCGTGTCTTACTGTAGAGTACTCTAACCCGTCCTTGAACGCCACAACTTGCGCAGGATCAGCGCTGTCGATTCAGAAGGAGCGACGAAGGGGGATTGGTGTTTCCTCTTTCATCCCCCAATTATCAAATCAGGCTCAATTCCACCTTCGTAAATGCCCTCACTTGGTAGTATTGTCAATCTTACCCGGACAAGCGCGGACATAAGATCTTCCCCCGAAATGGTCCGGTTATGCGGCGCAAAACAAACGGTGCTACGTAAATCCAACCTGGCCTCATCATCCACGTTGCCCACGCGCGATGAAAGAGGAGGCTGGTGGGGGTCATTCATCTAAAGTAGGCCATGCACCCGCACCCTGTCCCTGCCCGTGCAAGGAATCCCCCGTTAGAAAACCAGTTGCTGGGAATCAGCCTGTCCGACTACCCAACTAGAGTACCACTACCCCTAGGGGCGCTATTTCTCATCAGGAGAGGAGAAAGGATTCCCCGAGTCGGATTTACCCAGCGTAGCGTCACATCGCCGGAGAAGCACCGTGGCGGGGCGGAGAGCGGAGGAGGTGGGGGCCCTGGGAGATAGGGCTTGGCAGCACGGCAATATCCCTCTAGACCAGAAAGGATTGGCCCTCCGCTGCCTGGCTCCATTAATCGCGTGTGCCAGGGCCGCCTTGCGGGGAATTTTAGGCTGAAAGTGTTGATAACTGGCGAAGAAAGGCTTTTTGGCGCAGACCTCTGCAGAATGCGGTACACTCTTACGTAGAGTGTTACCGGATTTGGATGCACTACTGGTTTTTTTAGGCGGTGCTTTAATTACTCTGCCGGATGGCAACTGGATGGATGAACCGAGGGGCGGGTTGAGATGACCAGTGTTGCTCATTACGCTGTCTTCCACGATGCGAGTACGCAAAGCGAGTACGCATGCTGTCTCACCTTGGCCCACTGATCACGATTTCATCCCCTCTGTCTGTGCGGCCCAGAGCTGACGGGGTTGACTTGTACCCTCAGGCTTTGGTAGCGGACAGCCAAGGGCCTCCCGACCCAAGAAGTGGATAGTCTCTGTCCCTAGCAACCATGACATAAAAATGTTGGATTATTTCTCATCTCTCAGCCATTGATCTATTTCCGTACAAGCGCTCACGACCCTCTCTGGCCCACCGGCGCCGATCCGACGGATAGGAGAGAGATTCGTCACGCTCGGCTTCTCGTAAGGTGCCGATCCCGAACCCTATGGCGTCTGCGAGAGTGGGGGCGGGAGCGGGATGTGCCCCCGGGTGCTCACCGCTGACCAGGAGGAACGCCCGAAGGATCCAACGGGCGCGGTAAGCATGCACTGCAACTGCACGGCACGGTATTGCTCTGCATCATCTCCAACATGGAGTGGCACACATGGCCGCGTTGCCTTTGTCTGACGGAAGTTTTCGGGAGTGCCTGCATGAAGCACTGACCCCTCTGCACCACAGCAGTTTTTGCAAGGCATACAGCGGCGGATTAGGGATGGGAAAGACCTCCTGTCGTCGGACAATTCTTCCGGGTAATGTGAATGTGGATTGAGGGCCTCCTGCGAGCACAGCGTTGGGATGACAGAGGTGGGGGCTGGTAACGACTGTTATTGGTTTTCTGGAGGCGGGGAAGCGGTAGTTGGCCGCGGGTGCACGGTAGATATGCCTGTTGATCTTCCATTGCAGCCTTGATTGGATCTGATATATGGCAAGAATGGGCTCATAGATATTTTGATGCTCGAAAACAGCTCATGTCCCCGTCCTACTATTGCCTGAAGAGTAACGATGAGACGATGTTCCTGCCCAGTAGCTGTTCGGTCGACTTCCGCACCTTGAAGATCTTTCCCTCCTCCAATGCTGAATTTCTGAACCCTAAACGGGATGTCCTCCGTGAGGTGGAGATCCTGCCTGCTTAGCATCGTCCTCGACAAGTGGGATCGTCCTGTCACTTTCACATAAGCGTTGATCGCCCCATATTCATCCATTCGGCCCTCGTATTCGTGCATCTGTTTACCATCCCGCGTCATGCTAATGGCCCTGCATTTCTCCCTCCTTGGACGGGGATGAGTGGATTACGATACTCCAGTATAGGGTCGTGAAGTGGCAGGGTGACGTGCATAGGCCGAGCAGAATGTTTTACTCTGCTTTGACGCTGCACCGTAGGTCAGACATTCTCCCACAGACATTTGCATGGTCAGCTGCCTATTACCCGTACCTTGATATCGCACTTGGACCCTGTGTTCGCAGCAGAGCTGTTTAGTCCGTTTCGACCTGCATAGAGTGCGTACATAATAATGCCATTAGCTGTTTCGGAGGGGTTACAAAGACAGGGGCTAGGATGTTTGCTAGAATTCCGCACTCATGGTGCCCAGACATGTATGGATTCGGACAGTCCTCGATCGAGACATCGCTCGAATCGATCGTTACCCATCGCGCCATCCTCTGAAGGAGCGGGCCAGAAAGGGACGGGAAAGGGACAATCCAACAGAACAGCTTCACCGCAACTTTATGAAACGCAATTGTTTCCATACTCTGTACATGGATTGCACACTCGAAAGGCTCGTCCCGGATCCCACTCTGTTCCCGTCTGGAAAAGTGGCCCTTGCGCTCCACATCGCAACGTCCGTTGCTCGACGATGAGGCTCCCTTCGCCACATCAACGACCAAACACAGCAAGTTGCGTCTCCTGAAACCCATGATAGGACCGGCGGCCGGCGTTCCAGTGTCTAGAAATAGAGTAGTCAAGTTAGTCGCAAACTTAGCAAGTCCCGTAACAAGGCCGCAATCCCGGCGTAGAACCCATCATTATCTAACGGCGGAGCCCGCCATAGTCCAAGGACTTAATAATCGCGCCAAAAAAGCTGGAATTACAGGAATACATCCCCCACAACAGTTACAGCCCTCATAATCTATGTGTCATGCAACTGCCAATATCAAGATCTGTGCCCACCACGCGACGATCTCAATGAAGAAAGAACCACCGCCGGCTCTCGCTGCCTCGCCGCAGCGCGCTAGCGGCAACGGTCGCCCTGCGTTTCAGAGCAGCACTCACCACCCCCAAAAAAATCAAGAAACCAACCCCCCCAAAACACACCACCGCTAACCAACTAACCCCTCTATCCGCTCCACCCTCGCCCCATCCCCATTGCACAATCGCGATCTGCCCCTCCGCGCGCACGTCCGCGATCGACAGACTTGCAGCCAACAACAGCGCCGAGCAACAAACCCGCACGACGACTTCTGCCAAAAGCAGTGGTGTAACCAGAGAATCAATCCGCCGTAAGGGATGCCATCATGTTGGTTGCTCACCGCCCCGTTCCGCGCGGGCGAGGGGCCGTTTCGAAGCGAGGTTGGCTAAATGCGGCGGCAGAAGTGGGTGCAGTGCCGTGCCGTGATGGGCTGATGGATTCGGGGGCCAGGCACTCCCGTGAGCGTTGGTGATGGGTTGGGGAGGGGAGGTGGTGGCTGTCCTGCCTGGCTGGGCCTCCTGGCTGGGCCGTTTGGAGGGGTTTCCTCTCTGTTGCTCTATGGAGCGGCGTTGAGAGTGCGACGCTCGGGCCATCTCGTGATGGGTTTATGGAGGCCTTGTCCTTGTATTATATGCATGGATGGGAAGGGTATGCAGTAGGCATGCACAAAGGTGTGTGTGATGAGGCAGTTGGACCGAGGCGATATCCAGTCTGTCCAGTCGTTGGGATTTGGGGAGAGGGGGGGAGGGGATTGTGATCCTGGCGTGCGTTGTGTTTGCTCCACCTACGATGATTGGTTTGCGGGGGAGGGAGAAAGGGGTGGGTGGTGATGGGAGTTGAGAATCGGGATCTGGATTATTGCAAATCATCAGCAATTCAGCACCACGATGGAAGCAGCCACGCTTCGAATGGTTCAAACTAGCCCACGCCACAAGGCTGAAGAAATCGAACGAGAGCGACATACCGCGGGCAACCTCCCCTCGTTATCATTGATGGAAACCACGGCACAGACAAAAGGACGCTAATCCAACCCCCCGGCCCTCCATTCCATCCTTGGGGGGGGAGATACGCACTCCCACCCCACTACCAACAACAAGCCCGCCCTAAAATGGCCTCTACAGGCCCAGGTCGCCGCGATGCTTACAATGCATATTAACCCCCGGCGTGGCCGAGCAGGGTTACCACCCCCGTCAGGGACGCGCATCCATGCTGCCATGCGATACGGAGCACAGCCGGCGTCACCACTAAAACACAACTAAGATGCCGTGTTTCGCCCTATTCTACAACTGTATATAGCATACTGTAGTAGGTGAGTGGTCTAGTACGAGATCAGGCTGCGCTGGCGAGAGCCAGCCAGTTGTGGCGCAGAGGACGCCGGCAGAGGTGGCTGGGTGCGCCTTGTGCCGTGCAGAGGTCGGAGTATAGCTACTTATCACGGCTTTATGCCGTCAGAGGTCGGAGGAGGCTACTTATCACGGCCTCATGCCGTCAGAGGTCGGAGCAGAGCTACTCATCACAGCTCACCCTGCCGGCCGAAGATCTGCCTCTACCCCTACCCCTACATCCACGGCGCCGAGGTGGGATGGCAGGCTCACGGGATGGCAAGGCTCCGACGTACGTACAAGCCTGCACGCCCCAAATTACAGCATTGTTTACAGTAGTCCCATCGCCGCAGCACCGACACAAATTCAACCTCACCAACGCCTCCCTCCCACTAGTCGCTACGGATGGAAGCCTTTAGTGTTGGAAGAACGCCTTAGCGAACCCGGCGTAGCGAGGTCTGACGCGGCATCTGTTTGCGCCTCCCTCATACCAGCTGGCGGGACTCGGGATAGTTGCATCGCCATGCGGAGTTTTTATGTCCCGGAAACGCAACCCCCCCCCGCGCATGGCCAAGCCGAGATGATCCGGATCCCGAGAATAGGCAAGCTTACAGCTAGCCCAGCTCCCGTCTCACCCGTCCTCGCGTCGTCCTGCTGGCTGTTCTTTAGGCAGATTTGTGATGAGGCAAGGGACACAACAGCCGCCTATAAACGGACATCTTAAGACGCCTCGACGACGGGCCAAACGGCGTGCTTCCCAGCACTGCGAGGTAGATCACTGCATGTCCGCGTCGCTCCCCTCCCCAATTGGCCGCCCAAGCGCTGGAACGCATTAAGGCAAATCTCGGCATGCAGCTTGCCTGCCTGCTTGCGTTCTCGGCGATGGGAGTTGCGGTTCGTAATAGCCTGTTTCTGTTTGTAGTAATGGCCCGACGCTCCAAGTTGGGAGGGTTCTTGCATGCGTCTGGACCTTTACGGAACAAGGGAGGGGTGGTGGGATCAGGCGTTCGTGAGGGGGAGCTATTTGCAGCTTCTACGTACATCATGTACTGCAGAGTACTGTAGAGCGCATGGTTGAAACGGAGTCCGCGCTGGTAGGAGGAGGACGTGAAACAGCGGCGAGGGTGTCGGATAGAGGCGTCTTGACATACGGTCGGCGCGGCGGGCGAACCCTTTCCTTAGTGCGCTTGCAGCTGTGAAACATTGGGCTGGGATGGAGAGTGTTAGCTATCCCGATAAGCTTCTGAAGTTGCATCTCAGACTCGCCCCTGCAGATAGCGTGGTGACAGGCACCATGCCTGCTGCAGTGCTAGGCGTGTACTTGACCGGCACTCGCCGTGCGGTGCTACTGCTTGCTGCGTCGGCGCGACTTCTCGGCTACTTGGGGTGTTGGTTAGGTGGGCTAGTGGGGTGTTGCTAGGGGAGGGATGGTGTTGGAGATACGGGTATCGCGCTGGTGTGAAGGATTAACTGTGGACGTTTGTTGATGAAACCCACCGGCATGGCGGGTGTGATGGGGTGGAGCGAAGGAAGGAAGGAAGGGAAGACGGCAACGACCGTCAGCCGGCGCTATCACAAGTGATTATTCATCTCAGGCCATCCGAGCCTTGAATGCTTCCAAACCATACCCCCTGTGTTCACTAAGGATGTGCTCTCATCCAGCGCGCCCCAACTGGAGACCTCGCAATCGCAGTCACACTGCGCCAATACCAACCTGCCTTATCACCACGCCCACTCTCCACGCGTTCCCCACTGAATAGCCAGCTGCAGCAGCAGCAGTAGCAACAGTTGCACTGCAGCTGCCCCCGGGATAACAGCCACTCGGGGGATTCTCTCCCTCCGCCAACGCTGCACGATCTCTTGATTCTCGCGCGCCGTGCTGCGCTTGCGACGCAGGGTAACTGCACTGTACCCCCTCCTCGTCCGCAGCGAAGCGCGTGTACAACCCTCCCCCGCAGAGGTGAAAACAACCCGAGCGATATATGCCGTGTCCAGGGCCACCGCGTGGAAACATAGTATGCTGTACTATACATAGCAGTGGATGGGCATTTGAGCTCTCCCGTCTCTCCCAATCTCGCCACGAGGTATTAACGCGGTGGAGAAAATGGGCGGAAATACCGTATAGTAGTACTGTACTATACGTACTGCAGCAACTCTACTAGCCAGCACCCCCGCATGCAATTAGCAAGCCCTACTTCTCAGCCGGCTTCCCGGTACGATATACGATATCCGGGGAGCGAGTGAGCAAGACAGCGCCAGCGCCAGCGCTATCCAGCCAGACAGGCAGACAGGCAGGCAGATCAGAGTGGATCCCAGGCGCATGATAGTCTCCCTCCTCCCAGCTCGCTCCCAAGGCGCTTGTAAACACAGCTACTGTGCCGCTCTCCTCTCTATATGGCGGCCTAGGTGTAGGTCGATACAGTCAGCTAATGAGACGGGCGAGACAGCTGCGTGGCACTGGCTGTGTACCGGTGATGGGGGATTGAAAGGTGGGGTAGGAGCTTGGCGGGGGGCTGTGGCTCCGGTGTTAACGGAGGGTGAGCTGAGTGAGGCAATAGGAGGAGATGATGGTGGTGGTGGTTTGGTGCCTAGATTGACTAGCCTCGCTACGGCTTGACAGTGCCTCACTAAGGGCAGATAAGCACTGGGGAGGGCGTTGAGACCGTGGCGGCGGTTTGGGTCCTTGTTAATATCGCATTCTGGTGTACGAATACGCACTGGGTTGGCAGGGCATCTCCACACTGTGCCGCTGCAGATGGGGCGTGTATATCCCCTACGTCCGTATGTCCCGCTCATGAATCGCCGTATCGTGTTGTACACCACCGGCACTCCTCTCCTTCCACACGACGCCCATCGCTCTGAGACATACAGTACGTAGCGAACATCTACTTCCTTCACTCGATTTCCCTTACCAATCCCCCCACCCCCCAGCACACCAGAATTATACAGTACAACCCAGTACAGCCCAGTACAGCACCACATTAACACGCGCATCCCACCCACCCTCTCACCCTCCCAGGCTACACGCCATGTCTCAGACGCGCAACCCTCATTTCGGACCCCTCGCACACCAAGTTCCGTTCCTGGCCCTATCCCAATCGGGGGTTAGGCTACTCAGAGTCGCTTCCCTCGCTCCCGCTTTGGGTTAGTGGGGGGGGGGAATCGAAGATTCGCAGGTCCTTCTGCCGTGCCGTGTGTGGGTGGCAGAAGGGGGGGGGAGGTAGAGTTACTGATGTAGCGAGTGTAATGTAATTATAGTATAGTACTCGTGCTAATAGTGGTAATAGTGGTAATCTAGTTGTGGTACGATACTTGCTAGGCGGCGATGCTCTTCGGATCGTCGGAGGTGTCGATACCTCACTAACGAGCAAGCAAGGTATGTACAGTACAGTACTATACCGTAATCCATCCTGCCTTCCACGACCGCACAACAACATACATTCATGCAAGGGCGCGGCAAACCCAGCGCTTGTCCCGTCACAACGTCACAATGAATACACCGACGAACCCGCGTGCTCTGGCCCGACTCTGCCTTATGATAGTACGGTATGTACCCCACGGCTCGGTGCTTCTCGCCCAGCCGCAGCGGGCTCGGCAGCTATGTCTTGCTGCTGAAAGGTCGCTCTTGCCCCGCCCGGTGGCCGTCTCGCCTCTTCTCGCCTTTCCGAGGGAGGGGGACGGGTTTCGGGCTTCGGAGGAACCCTCGCCGCCGAGATGGGATGGGATGGGATAGGATGGGGGGCTGTCTTAGATGGGGG
>JPKE01002098.1:0-11777 GCA_000750995.1 Pseudogymnoascus sp. VKM F-4520 (FW-2644) | reverse complement strand
GGGAAGAAAACCGATAGGGGGGTGGGATGAATAAGGGGACGAGAATGGGAAAAAAGATCAGAAGATGAGGGAGAGAAATAGGGGGTATCGAATGTAAACCCCGATTTACCAATAACTTACCATCCCACCCCCCTACCCTAAAAAAGATATGAATAAACCGTTGCACAGCTCAGGGAAGACATAATTCGGAATCCTCATCACATATATGACGCGTCTACGGAAGAGGACGAAGATGAAGGGATAGCTACTATTAGAAGAGGGTGGGAAATTCGGAGTGGCTGGTTGAACCAAGTCTTGCGCCGGATAGACGTCCAAGGATACATGTGGACGACGCTGGGTCCGTATTAGAGAAGGCCAAGGAGGCAGAGATGCTAGAAAATGACAATAATGTCAAGCAAAAACCCGTCTTGACCGCGGATTCCATACCAACACCGGAGCCCGAAAGGATCTGCTGAAGAATGCGGCGAATTAATTCATAAGTCAGCTTACCGGGATTTTAGAGGAGGATGACGTGACACTATCCCAACTATAGACGGAACTTCAATTCAAAACCATAAGGAAATTGTGTGGCTAGCGGCTAAGATTGACAGACCAAACAGCCAATAGGATACATAATAAGCACGCACTTTTCTCCGAAGCTGAGATGATAGTCGTCACTTAAGGATTACAAGCCGGCTGCTATAAAGGTTTACAATATCGTTACTGCACTCTAATTTGCTCTTTCTAAGTCAATCGAAGGAGGAGAAAACAATCGCAGGCTGCTAACCAAGTATAGACTTTATGGGGCCTCGACCTGTCAATTGAGGAACTGGTGGAACTCCGTGCTGGGATAATCGATTGTCCTCGGATAACCCATACGGGCACATTACGACCCAAGCGAGTCATCGGAGATGCTGTCGGCGGCACCCCCGTCACCGCTGCATTCTCACCCGTGCATTCTCACCCGTGCATTCTCACCACCGACGATGCTGCCACCACCGCCCCGGCCGAAGGAAAGGCATAGCGGGGCGGCGATCGCGGGGCAGAGGGGAGATGTGGTGGCGAGAGAGGGGGGGAGCGGAGGTTCCTTGGACTCTAGGTGCCGTTGATTTTTGCGGTTTTGGTTGAGAGGAAAGAGAAGTAGTGGGGTTGGGAGAGGTTTTGTAGTTGTCTACGGGGGGCGGGTGAAGAGGGGAAGTGAAGGAGGGTGGGGTGGTGAAGGGGAAAGAGAACAGGAGATAGGGGGAAGGAGGGGAGAAATAGGGGCCACTGAATCTAGACGTTGAACCATCATAAGAGGATGGGAAACAGAGTAGCTGGACTAAGCTTTACACCAGACATACAAGGATACATGTGGGCAACGCCAGGTCTGTATTCCGAGCAGAACGACATTATGGTACGAATTGACTCCACGTCAAAGTGGTCATTGAAGGGCGAGTGGTGTTGCTGGTAACGTTATCACCACTACTGGTAGCTGCTATCGTCAGTAACCCCGTCACCGCTACATTCTCTCACCGATGCAGACTGCTATCGATGCTGCTCCAGAATGAGAAAAGACACATCGAATCGGCGATTATGGGGTCGCGTTGGCCACACAACGAACCCCCGATGCCAGCTGGTATCTCGAAAGTCGACCCATATGAATGTGATCCCCGCAATCCATTCCCTGTTCAGTTGAGGCTCTTCTGGATCCTGCCGACCTGGCATAACAGTGAAGAAGCCCGCAAGAGCGCGCAGATCCAGCCCGGGAATACGTATACCCCCCCCCCTTATCTTAGCTAAACAGGTATGCGCCCAAGGAAAAGTTGGTAATGAATCAGGGAGCGTGGGGAGAGATGTGAGTGATGGTGCTCGGGGTTTGGTGGTGACGTGTGTGTGCGGTGTGTGCGCCGGTGGTCTATAACCTTTGAACAGGAGTTCTGCTCATTTATGTCGCGGGTGAATTCAAATCACCTTATTAATAGGGTCGCAGGGTGCTGCCGGGGTTCTCACTGCTGACTCTGTTGCTGTCACCGCCGCCCCTGTCACCGATGCGTTCTCCCTGCCGACGTTGTGTGCTGTCACCCGCTAACTGTAGCTAGAGCACACCGATGGCGATCGTAGGGCCCAGACCGCGGAGGGAGAGTGGCTGTTCGCACTACGCGGACGGGGCGGCGTAAACTTTTCTATCCTTCCCATTATGTGTACTTTAGCGGGAAGTGGTTAGATAGGGGGTTTTATATAGTTGAGGCCGCCGCGGGAGGGGGTAGGATGAGAAAGGGGAAAGGGGTAATAAAGGGGAAAGATAATGGGAGATGGCCAATGGAGAATGGGATGTGGGATGAGGGGGGATGGAAGCATATCTCTAGTTCTTTAGTTCGTTACTAACACCCCTCGACCTCAGTCCATGTATACAAGCAATGATATCCACCCCTCCATCCTCATTCCCGTACCCTCCTATTGCCAGCTTCCATCAAAAGCCCCGTATAACCCTCTGATCTTCCACACAATGAACCACTTTTTCGAACATAGACACAAAATACGAACCGACAGTTCGATAACTCGAAAGACTTATAAAGGACACCGACATCTTTACCATAGCTTATGCCGTGTATAACGGTGACTGAAAATGAAGACACCAGGCATCAGACGCTATCGAGGGCTTGCTAGGATGTCACTTGTGTGTTCGTAGTGCAAATTGGGTGCGGCTGGCTACTGCTGCTGTCGCTGCGTCTGCTCGTCACCGTCGGTGTCTTTTGTCACCGCTAGAGTCTTGCCACCTCGCACCCGCCACCGCCAGTGTTGTAGACGGCGCGATAGCACGAGATGGCGAGCACAGGGCGAGGAGGGTGATGTGGTGGATAGAAAGGTGGTGAACGAGTGGTTCCTGTTCTGTCTGGATTGTAGTTTGTGTTTGATTGGGCGGAGACGGTGAGGGGTTGGGTGTTTATATATAAGTCCGCGGCGTATAGGGGATAGGTGAAAAAAGGGGGGGGGCGAGTAGTGAGGCAGACCCATTGTACGCGCCAGCATCATCTCTCTCACAGCCCTCCCACACAGCAGAATTCTCACATCGGCAGTCTTCAATATTCTTTGCCAGACCAAGTCTATACGCTGCAATCAATTCTAAACCCAAAAAGGGGGTAACCAGTGCGATCTATATCCGCTCGCAAACCCTGGCTGGATGTGTCGTGCATCCATGCGTAACACCTGAACCCCTCGCAAAACGCCATATCACTGTCTAGTAAGCACCAAATGCCGCTGCCTCCCTCACAAGCATTGTATGTTCAATCATCCTCTATCCCCAGCATGCGCTCCACCCCATCTCATGCCGCAGCCCCCTTCTCCTCCCGCTCCTCCTTCTCCACCCCTTCCACCATGCGATTCAAAAAACTCAAATACGCCTGCCACCCAATAGCTACCACTCCCCCAAAAATATTCCTAAAATCGGGCGGAAGGAATGCAAAACTGAAAGCCGTGACAAGGGGCCACAGTTTACAGCTATTCACGAAGCTGGTCGGCACGGTCCGCTTGACGTGCTCGACGATGGCTTGGAAGCCGGAGGCAGTGAAGGGGTTGTGCGAGGAGAGGGCGGCTTGCATGCCGAAGAAGTAGGTGTTGAAGATGGGAGTGAAGGCGATTTGGTTGACCACCACCTTTGTGAGGAGAGAGAGGAAAGGGGAGGCGTAGTTGAAGGAGTTTCCGAGGTAGACGAACCTATTTCTCTCGTATTAGCCCAGTCCAGTCCAGTTCCCAAATCCCAGTTTCCCTCAGTCTCCCCCCGCTTTCACCCGAAGAAAACCCCCCAGCAAAGGACACAAACAAACTCACCAAGTATAACACGGAATCGCCGCCCCCGCCCCAATAATCAGAGCCCTCCCAGTCCTCTCCGCTTCATAGTCTCCGCCGCGTATCCTCTGCGCACTCAGGTCGCCGAGAAAATACACAATCACCGTGCTCACGAACTGCGTCGTCCACGGGCGTGCGCGCTGCGCTCGACTGAAGAGGGAGAGTGCTGTTGTGAGGGGTCCCAGGCGCTGCCACAGGGGGAGGGGGGGTATAGAGCCCGCGATCGGGATTGCTTCGCTCGGGGAGGGTATCGTGGTGGTGCGTGGTGGGGGCGTCTTGGGGGTGTTCGTAGTGGTGGTGCGCTTTGGTGCGGGATGCTGTCGCAGGAGGGACGGAGGGCGGCGCAGAGGTGCTGCGGCGCGCAGGCCGGCCTTGAGAATTAATCCAGGCATTTAAAGGGGTGTTATGAAGGTGGACGCATGGTTGTGAAGGTTTGCAACGCGGATGGGTGAGTCAAGTTTGCGATGCGGCTGAAGAGGAGTAAAACCGAGACTTAATTATAGTGGCAAAGGCGCGATGCGGCGCGGCTTATCGTGCTTATCGGTAAGCCGAGATGGGGGAGCTCTTGGCAGGGGATTGCGTCTTCAGCCGTCCCGCTTTCGTGGGGGGATCGTGGGGAAGAGTTTATTAACATGTTTTAGATTCAGATGGGATGATGGTACGGAATGAATGTTGGCTTTAAACTGAATGATAATAATCGATCTATCTTTATGCACGCTTGTACTATATCTCTACAGCCAACTTTCCACAGGAGAATGCCCGTTCCTATGTACACCGTCCCTCAATGCCCGGTCCTCGAATCTGCACCAGCACCACGTCTTCCATCCATCCCACTGTATATATCCACAATGGGCCTCGTTGAGCCTCTTCCCTCCCTTGATGCCTTCAATGCCCATGCCTCCGGTATCCCATCTAAATATCCCTTCTTTTCCTTCCCTCAGCCCAATCCATCTCAATCTAATCAAACGCCTTGTTCATAAACTGATGCGCCAACTCCACGCCCAAAAATGTCGCTGCATTCGCTGGCACGGCCCTGCAAATCGCTGGTGCAAAACCAGGGAAGAAGGCCTTCACTCCACCCGCGCGGTACAGCCCCTTCACAACACCCGAAACCGTTGGGTTTCCCTCCATAGTCTGCAGCCTCGACTTCACTGTGTCGACCGGGAACACTGGGATCCACATAGCCACACCTGCTGCCGCACCTGCCGTCGTAATGGCAGTCAAACTCAGCTGCCCAGAGGGCTTGCCGGTGTGGATATCCACCGGGGTAAGGCTGCGCTTGATGTACTCGTAAGCCGCGAAGTACGCAGCGCTACCAGGACCGTCACGAGCCAGCGTGGCGGCAGAGCCACGGAACACGCTGCGGACACCGCCCTCCTTGTACAGCTGGCGCACGACGTCAACGCCGCCGCTGTACTTTGGCTTCTCGCCTGGCGCGAGGACCTTTTGGCCCTGGACCTGAAGGAGGACCTTGACGCGCTCGAAGGGCGCGGTGATGGCGGTCATGGGGATGGCGCTGAAGAATCCGGCGGCCGAGACTTGGGCGATGGAGAGCTGGTTGTCGTGCACGGTGGAGAACTTCTTGACGAGGTTCTTGCCTACGTCGTAACCCCAGAAGGAGACAGCGACTGTGCGGTAATTAGTATCGCGCGGTTTAGTTGCGTTTGCCCCGGCCGCCGTCAATTGGCTCGGAGAGTGAATGGGAGAGAAACTTACACATGGGCGTAACCCCCACCAGCGGGGCACTCACACCGGCGTACAAGCCCTTCGCCAACCCATCTCTCGCAATACTCTTGGTCACCACATCGATGGCGCCCTTGTATACACCAGCCTCAGCAGTCTGCAGTCTGACCTTGGCGAGATCGAATGGGTGTCCCACGACGACGGCGCAGAGCCCACCGAAGCCACCGGCGGCGAACGAACGCAGCCCCGCGAACGACTTCGCGGCCACGGCCTGGACGTCTTCCTTGAGCTCGGCCTTGGTCTCTGGGATGTGTGGGATGGCAATGGGGAGCCTCTCGAGGGCCTCGTTGGCCTTGGGGATGGGGTTGGGCGCCATTGTTTGCTGTGATCTCTCTGCGCGAGAGTTGTCGGGTGAAAGGATGGAGAGAGGAGATAGAGATACAAGCGCGAAGAGTAGATGGGAGGAGCTTCAGAGACGGGGAGGGGAGAATGATGAAGAGGGGAAGAGGAAGCAAGCACGACGACGAAGGGGAAATCGACTTTTTCGCACGACCAGAGCTAAATTTAATTCGGTGGATGACGATTTGCAGCGCGGCTTCGGTGAAGCTTGTGCGAGTGGAACACCAACCCCGTTGTGCCGAGGCAAACTGGACGACTCGGTCCCCGGGTGGCGGCCTCCGGGTCGGTGTCGTGGGGTATCATGGGCCCAACAATGGCGGGGCATGATTGGTCGGTGTGGACGTCGTCAGAAGGTACCAGGTACATCTAATCCGTTTGTCCATATTATCACGCATACAGGCTGACGAGAGCATCACACTTTTGTTCACAGCCAACAAGGGATTTATTTAATATATTTCTTTAACGTGCTGACAATTGTATAATCCTTCTTGTACGTGATATCGTTAACTAAACCTCCCAAATGCCCACAATGCCCACCGTAACTCCGAGAATAATGCTATAATGTGTACTTGTACAGTAGGAGGAGCTTTCCATCCTACCAGAATAAATACAAGAAAGTAGGTTTCACTCCGTCTAGAAGCGCCCTGTCGAGCTTGCGGGCGTGCGCGTGTTATCGCCGCCACACCAGCACTTTGCGTCTCCTTCCCGCTCGACCTGAACAACCACATCCATCCCATGACCAGATAGGTATGTTCGTGTGCGTTCGCGGACGTCGTCAAGCTGGGACCCGCGCGTCGCGATAACGTGCATCGCGCCCAGGATCGGCTCGCCCTCCACGAGATCAGGGCTATCTGCCATCCAGAATCTGGGCACCGAGTAGCTAGCCACGCCTCGGAGGTCGCTGACGCCAGACAGCGTCTCGCGGAGCTTGTATTCGGTATCCGCCGGGATAGTCAGCAGAAGACGCTTGGCGCAGCTACTGACCAGAGGGAGGGAAGACAGGAAGATGAGAATTGCGATGAGGCAGGAGGCAAGGGGGTCCCATCCAGGCCAGCCGAGAAAGTAGATTAGCACAGTTGAGACAATAACAGCAGCACTGCCCATGGTGTCTGCGAGTACATGGAGGAAGATACCACGCATGTTCTCGTTGTCGTGGGAGTGACCGTGAGAGTGACCATGGGAGTGGTCATGTGAGTGACCATGGGAGTGGTCATGTGAGTGGCCGTGGGAATGGCCGTGGCTGTGCTTTGTAGGCGAATCTGGAGCGCCAGATATCAGAGGGATGTCGGAGTCAGAATCATGGCCATGGCCTTTATGGTCGTGTTTCTCCTCGCCGTGGCTGTGACCTCCGTGCGAATGGTCGTGGCCATGATGATGATGGCCAAAGCAAGCCATCCCTACTAAGTTAACAGCGAGTCCCATAGAGCTTACTATGAAAAGCTCCGTCAGCCGCTTCGTCTCATGTCCCTCTGCAAGGCGCTCAATTGCCTCAATTATAATCTCGACACTGATAAGCCTAGATAGAAAGTTAATGTAGTTCAGGGGCATCGTGGGCACTTCAACTTACATGAGAAACACGCCGTTGCCAAACCCAGACAAGCTCTCAATCTTCCCAAATCCGTATGGGAAGCGTTGACTTGCTGGCCATTTACTCGATACCGCAGCGAACAAGCCAAGGGCAAGTGCGATACAGTCGAAGAGCATGTGAATGCTGTCGCTGAGCAATCCTAGGGAGTCTGTTACGAATCCATAGAAGGCCTGAACCATCATAAATGCAAAGTTGAGACTGCAAGTATATTAGTAAACGCGCGCCATATCATGCATGCGAGAGATCTTACTTCATGAAGTAGAAAATGCGCCGCGAGTCTTTTTCGAGCAGTATAGACTGTAGAAGTGGGAAATTCAAAGTACGCTTTAACATAAACGTTGTGAATCTTGACCGCGGCTCTACTGCCTTCGGGTGATGCCCTTGGCAGACATGGTCATCATGGGAATGATCGCCATGGGAATGGGAATGGGAATGGCCGTGGTGGGCATGGCCATTATGTGGGTGATCGTCGGCAGGCTGGCTGAAGTCGACGCCAGTGAACTCTGAGTACAGAGGCGTTGTAGGTTGATCGCTTGGGTATGGGCCGTCCTCACCCTCGTATCCTAGAGTCTTATCGTCCCCAGACAGTGACGGTGGGTCCTCGCTCACTGGAGATACAGTATGGCGATCAACGTCAAGGTTTAGGTGGCTGGGAAGGTGCGCCGACTGCGTGCGCGAGTGCATATTCCCGGTCAATGGTGTCTTCGGGGTGTATGCGGGCCTGGATCCTGCTGGAGCCAGCTTGCTGGGCGACGAGGAGCGATTATATGAGTTCGAATGGCTGTGGGTGTGGCCGCCATGGGAGTGCTGCCGGTAGTGGGTATGGGGCGTGTGAGGCAGAGGAGAAACGGGAAGCGCGTATGTCGAAGCCATAGAAGCCGCTCAAGGAGTCTCGCGTGAAGTGACGCACGGTAACCAAGGTATTGTTGCTGTCGTTGCCGCAGTTGTTGTTGACGTCGTCGTCGTCGCAAGCGTCACCCGCCTGGTCTTGGCCGTCTGAACTCGGCTTGACCGCAACGGCTTTCGAGAACCCTCTTGACTGATCCTACTCGATTCTATTTCGTATAATTGTTGGGGAGTTGATAAAGACGGTGTGGATGGTACGATGTAGAAGCCAGATCAAGATGAAATATCCTGAAGAATCCGGCGGTGAGCTGCTTTCTGGTCTGAAGGTCAAGACAAACCCAAGAGGGACAGTTTGTTATTGCTCCATGGGGGTGATGGGGTTGTGGTGAACCCCTGTTCCAATTTACGATGAAAGTCCGCCGAAGGGATAGTGCCGGATAGCAGCTGATTGGATAACCCTATCTCTGACTTCATTGCCTGCAGGGGTCACTACGGCCGCCATCCAACCAAATCACGATTTGGCCTGAGGACCATTCGAGGGGGAAGGCGGTAGGCAGTGGCAGAATGATGCCGTTCCACTTTGGACCTCAGCCTTGCTGGCCATACCAATCCCACTTGGGAGGCACAGATAGGGATTCACGGTCAAGCGCATTGTGCTTCCAATATTCCATGCATATCGAATTTCATACCGCAATATACACCAGGACTGACAGCATGAATTGTTGCTGATACACCACCGCCATGCTCCAACTACTCTTGACCATTGTCCTGGTGGCATCAACAGCACTGACGACGCTTCTACTATGCTTGCCCTCGCAGTACAGGCGTGGTTCACCGCGGACAGCCGCTGATAAGCCTGTCGATGCATCAAAGCTCGAACCCGAGATCTCCGTCCAAGTGCTGGTTCTCGGAGATATTGGGAGAAGCCCTCGGATGCAATACCATGCTATGAGCATAGCGAAACATGGCGGGCGGGTGGATGTTATTGGATACCAAGGCATGTTTCATCCGAACTATTCCAGGTTACACTTTTAACATCTTCTAGAATCTGCTCTACATCCCGGCCTTGTCGACAACCCCCTTATCACAATCGTCCCTCTTGCGCCTCCTCCGTCCATACTATCATTAGCCCAAAAAAGCGGCGTCCCATTCATCATAATCGGGCCTCTCAAAGTATTATGGCAGATCTGGACGCTCTTCCACGTACTAGGCTACAAAGCAAAGCCTTCTCGATGGCTTCTCGTCCAAAATCCGCCATCCATCCCAACGCTTGCCATCTCCCTCGTCATCTGCTTCCTCCGCAATACCCACCTCATAATCGATTGGCATAACTACGGCTGGACCATCCTCTCCGGCACACGCGGCCCATCCCATCCCCTCGTCAAGATCTCAAAGCACTACGAGGAAGTACTTGGTCGCTATGCCTCGACTGCGAATTTCACAGTCACTGACGCTATGGCGCGACAGCTCAAGAATCCACCATACAGCATCCGCTCACAGATATTTACCTTGCACGACAGGCCCGCAGAGATCTTCCAGCCCATTACTGACATTAAAGAGCGCCAGACCTTCCTATCAAATCTCCCCGACACAGCCCTAGAAGCCGAAAACATCATAGCAGGCAGGACCAGGCTCCTAGTGAGCAGCACATCCTGGACCCCCGATGAGGACTTTTCCCTCCTTCTCTCAGCCCTAGAAATGTATTCCGCGCGCCGCTCTCAGACCGCGTCGTTACCCCCCATCCACGCGATCATCACCGGGAAGGGGCCCCAGAAAGAGCTCTACCTCCGCCGCATCGACAAGTTAAAAGCGGACGGCAAACTCGAGGGGGTGACTATTCTAAGTGCCTGGCTCACCACGGGAGACTATGCGAAACTACTCGCCTGTGCGGATCTGGGCGTGTGCCTGCACATGTCTAGCAGTGGCGTCGATCTGCCGATGAAGGTGGTGGATATGTTCGGTGCCGGGCTGCCAGTGGTGGGGTACAGTGGGTATGAGAGCTGGGGCGAGCTTGTGAGGGAGGGTGAGAATGGGAGGGGGTTCGAGACGAGTGAGCGGTTGGGGGAGTTGCTGGTGGAATTGCTTGGGAAGGGCGGAGAGAAGGATTTGGGGACCCTGAGAGAGGGTGCTAGAAGGGAGGGGAGTAGGAGGTGGGATCAAGAGTGGGATGGGACGGCGGGGAAGGTGTTGGGGTTAATAAGCTCTGGTAACGGGAAGCCGGGATGTTGTTAGAATCAAAGATAGTTTGAAGTCGTACGATTCCTGTGACGGACACGAACCACGCATCCTTAAACCCACCACGCTGACGAGGCAAATCGGCTTTAAGAATGAAATGGGATATCATAATAACTACTATGCCATAAAGCATCGCTATGCACACTATATATATACCTGTTCCACCTCCCCCCCACCCCTCTCAACTTTATTCTCTCCACCATCAATCCTCCCCCAAACTCTCCCTAACACACTTCCGCGTCCTCCTCCTAAACTCCCTCCCCCCCGTCTTCTGCTCCTCCCTCCACAACACCGCGGCCTCCACATTCGCCGGACTCTCATCATTCGGCGAGTGCAGCAGCGAGATGACCGAGATCAATATCGTCTCCGGCGACTGCACCGGCGACCACCGCTCCGACGCGCTCTCGTACCCGTACTTATCATCCTCGGGGGGGTGCAGGATCGAGATGCATACCGCGCCGGAGGGGTAGACGTTGGGGTGGAAGGGGATGGGCGTCAGGAAGGTCATGGTCGGTGGCATTAGGGGGTAGGATTGGGGGAAGGAGAGGTTGGCGCGGAAGTTGGCGCCTGGGAGCCGTTAGCTGGTGGTGCGAGGGCGCGGGGGGGTGGGCTGAGGGGGGGTTGTGAGCTTACCGCCGTAGTATTTGCAGTCATCCGATATCATGAGCATCACCTCCCACTCAAAGACGTTGCTGTCGTTCACAAGACCGCACGAGATACCGGGAAGGTTCTTGTCGCTTTGCATCTCCTTTAGCTGACGGGCGAGCAGACCTGCAGCTCCTGATTTGGGTGGTGGTGGAGCCATTGTGGGCGAGGAAGCTGCGAGGGGTGTGAGTCGAGTGTCGTGTGTGCCATGGTGGGGTGTTACGGCAGCTTGGGAAGAGGTTATAAGCTTACATTTTGCTGGCTCTTGTGGCCGGAAACACGCAGGAGTGACAATGAGAGTTTTTTGTAGAGACTGGAGGTCTGAGTGGCGTAGTGCGGAGCTGGGGGCTTGGATGGGAGTGTTGATGCGAAGATGTAATGGTGCATTTGGCGGGGTCTCAGTGCTTGGTTGCGGCCGGGTGGTCCGGGCGTTACTGCTCGGGTAGATGATCTGATAAGATATGAAGTATAAATGTGGGCTTGGCGGATGTGGATTATCATACTTTATCTGAACTTCAGATAACGTACATGATAAGTGAGCTGGCCGGACAAGTGAGCTGGCCACCCAACCAAA
>JPKE01002097.1:0-28077 GCA_000750995.1 Pseudogymnoascus sp. VKM F-4520 (FW-2644) | reverse complement strand
CTTCCGCCGACTATGAGCGAATGCGAATAGTCGGAACTACAGGGCACGGACGATTACAGGGCGGATGTAACAGAGAGTAACGCTATATAATCACGTGACTGTGAACTCAGTAATGCTGTACGAGTACGAATAAGCCATGGTCAGATTCAGCTTACGTAAGGTAACTTGTAACTCAAGTGACGGAGGGGAGGCATCATGTCAAATCATAACTGTACATAAATTAAGATCAACCTCTCCGCCGCTAGAACCCACCGCGAAACATATCAAAGTGATCAGTCAGATAGCATTTATGGCTTAGAAGACCACCACCTCCTTGAAAACTACTGGCGCCACTTTTCGCAATGAGCGGGAGGCTCCTGTCCGCCCGTCTCCTGCCTTTGGCGCGACGCGCCGCAAGCCAGAATGCGCGGCAATTTCACTATCGGACGAGTTCCTCTGCGAGCGGCCTCCTCCGAACCGATGCTGCTGTACGTGCGGCTAGACGCCGAATGTGGCCGCTGGGCTACAACTCGATGCATATCTCCGTCGCCGTCCGAAACGCCTCCTTCGCCCGCATGCTTCCCAAGCTTGTCCTCAAATTCGCAAGGATACCGGCCATGTTTGGAGGCGCAATGATAGCAGGCGTGGCATGGATCCAATACCAAGCCACCCAGGCCGGAAACTATGCGATGGATGTATTTCAGCAGACAGCTGATACTGTTGGCGGAATAGCGGGATCTGTTTTCGGCACGGTGGCAGGCACTGCCGAGCAGATGAAGCGCGGGCTGGAAAATACAAAGGAGGAATTACCAGAAATGCCAGAATGGTTACAAAAGGTGCTTCGGATACACGAGGAAATAGGAACAGGGTCGGGTGGATCTGGAGGGAAGGGAGGAGGGGAATCACCACAGGAAGCCCGCGTTGGTGCCGCTGCTGCCGTTGCAGGCTCTGCTGCTGCATATGGATATGGCCAGTCCGAAGAAGAGGATGACCGAACGGCGCCGGAGGCTGCAAGGGACGACCAAATGATGATACTGACGAAGAAGATGATCGAAATCCGATCTCTCCTCCAGACAATTGGCCAATCCGAAGCTCTCATACTACCATCGATTGTTGTTATCGGCTCGCAGTCATCAGGAAAGAGCTCCGTCTTAGAAGCGATTGTGGGGCATGAGTTCTTGCCAAAGGGATCTAATATGGTTACAAGGCGTCCGATCGAACTGACCCTTGTCAATACGCCCGATTCTATGGCTGAGTATGGAGAGTTTCCAGCTCTTGGCCTCGGAAAGATAACGGATTTTTCAAGTATTCAGAGGACGCTTACGGAGCTTAATCTGGCGGTACCAGACACCGAGTGTGTTTCTGACGACCCGATACAGCTGACTATATCGTCACCGCATGTCCCGGACCTTTCACTTATTGATCTACCCGGGTATATTCAAGTCGTCGGCCAAGGACAACCTTTGGAGCTGAAGCAGAAGATATCGGATCTATGTGACAAGTACATACAGGCTCCAAATATCATTCTGGCTATTTCGGCTGCTGACGTGGATCTTGCAAACTCCACCGCGCTGAGGGCCAGCAGAAGAGTCGACCCTAGAGGTGAACGGACGATTGGAGTCGTCACAAAGATGGACTTAGTTGATCCACGACGGGGCTATGACATTCTCACCGATCAGAAGTACCCGCTTCGACTTGGTTATGTAGGTGTCGTCTGTAAGGCGCCTCAATCTGTCGGTCTGTTCAAAAAAGGCAGTGGCAACATCACCTCGGCCATCGTCAAAAATGAACATGCCTATTTCTCGGCCCACCCAGTTGAGTTCGGACCCGAGAATGGGCTGAACACAGGGACAACAACTCTACGCAAGAAACTCATGCAGGTACTTGAGAAGACGATGGCGTCTAGCCTCCAACACACAAGCGATGCAATTCACCAGGAGTTGGAAGAAGCTACATACGAGTTCAAGGTCCAATACAACGATCGACCGTTATCTGCCGAGTCTTATCTTGCGGAGAGTCTTGATGCTTTCAAACATTCATTTAAGGCGTTTGCCGAGGAGTTTGGACGGCCCCAGGTCCGAGAGATGCTCAAGGAAGAACTTGATCAACGGGTCCTGGATATCCTAGCCGCACGATACTGGAACAAACCCATCGAAGGTCTCGAGGCCCCGCTTGCTGAGCCAGGCGTCTTGGCGGATCTTCCGAAAGCAGAGGCTGATTCTGTATTTTGGCATCGTAAACTGGATGCGTCAACATCGGCAATTACGAAGCTGGGTATCGGACGATTGGCGACCACTGTTGTCGCGAATGCCATCCAGGCCAATGTCGATCGACTCGTCACTCAGTCTACCTTTTCACATCACCCCTTTGCACGCCAAACAATCACAGAAGCGTCATCTGGGATATTGAATGAGAGATTTTACAGTACTAGCGATCAAGTCGAAAACTGCATCAAGCCATTTAAGTTTGAAATTGACGTTGAGGATACCGAATGGGCTCGAGGCCGAGACAACATTACGCGCGTGTTGAAGAAAGAACTGGTCGCCTGTGAATCAGCGCATAAGGCTGTCGAAGATAGTATTGGCGGACGGAAGAAGCTCAAAGACGTGATGAATTTTGTGGACCGTGCACGCAAGAGCGAGATCCAGGTGGATGGGAATGGTACAGGCGGCGCTGGCGGGTTCAGTGCCGCACTGATCAAGAAGGGTAAGTCGAATTCTGGATTTATGCCGTACTCCTAGCTGACTCGTTTGCTATAGGCCAAGAAGCGGTATTCCTTCGAGATCGCGCCGATATAATTAAGATGCGCCTCATGGCCGTTAAATCCAAGCAGTGCGCATCCCTCAAGAACAAGTATTATTGCCCTGAGGTATTCTTGGATGTGGTAGCGTCGAAACTCACCCAGACCGCTGTCCTCTTCCTAAATGTGGAGCTACTGTCCGAGTTCTACTACAACTTCCCCCGGGAGCTCGACGCTCGGCTCGGTCGCCATCTGTCTGATGATGAGGTCCAGAGATTCGCTCGGGAGGACCCCAAGGTGCGCGCACATTTGGAAGTTATCAGACGGAAGGAGCTATTGGAGCTGGTTCTTGAGAAGATGGAGAGCTTGAGGGCCCTGGAGGGTCGGGATAAGAGGAGAGAGGCGGCTGGAAGCAAGATCAAGGGGGCTGAGAAGGAGAGGAGCAAGGGATGGGGGCTGTTCTAAGAAGTAGAAACAGTGGTGGTGGAAGTATATCCCCTTTCGATGAGGAGTTTGGGTATTTTATTTGTTGTATATGATATCACTCTGTCCACTCTTGGGAACCAATCCAGAGATTAGAAATGGGAAGGCGCTATAATTTTGAAAATATGCACGATGTTCTCTATAAGACGATGATACGTCCATGAACTAAAGGCAGAAAATTGCCTAGCTGTAATCTAAAAGCTAATGCGCAACGCTAAACTAGAATCAAATGCAAATGAAGTCCATCATGGGAGTCCTCAATATTTCGGCACCATTCCGTCATCACTCTAGCTTCTTGCAACTCGTTATTATGAAGCATCACCCCTCGCCACCAGATCAGTAGCATGTACTCTTACAATATCTCAACTTCGATCTCTAACGTGCTCTCCAGACAATGGTTGATGCACCTCGAAGCCGACGTGGCTCTACATTGGACGGCGTTTATTGACGATTATATGTTAAATATAACAACGCCTGCGCTGTCGGCAGTTTAAGCGGCCTCATCTCCTTCCGCATCCAGAAGCCGACTGCTCTCGCTGTGTTCGTGCTTGACCGCTCCAGAATACAAGATGTAATGTTGGATGATAAACATCGAGTCAAACAGGAGTGATGAGTTACCCAGGGAGAGCTTGACTGGATTCCCGGTAATCCCAGACCAGTCGCGCTGAATATATGAATCGATTCCGAGTTGTCCTAGCGAGAGAATGCCGCCTATAAGGTCGAGAAGAATTTGGTGTATCGACCAGCCGTGGGTGGATTTATTGTTGTAGTTGGTGATTAACTGCGGCAGGTATTTGACGAGAGTGACGACGAGCTTGACGTATGATACGGCGTATACCTGTGCATTTCGATGAGCATTCGCCTCTACTGTAAACTGTATTCTTCTAGCAATGAGAAACTCACAACATCGATCCCTGCCCATCCTGTGACGACACCATCGCCTGGATAGCTCGCCACCATAGCTGCCACGCCCCCAACGCCTATAATACTGCCAATGAATATGCCCATCACGGTTCTGCTAACCCTTTCGCTCCGCCTGCCTCTATCTTCGAAGCCCCAGAGCCGTGGGAAATACTGCGATACCGAGATTACACTGCATATCGTGGCGTGGGCGGCAAACGCCACATCGTTGAGCTTCACCGTCGGGGTAAGCCCGTGGTTACGCGCCGCATACTGTCGTCGGATTTCAGGGGAGTAGAGGAAAGCGGTATTTGAAATGAAGTAGGCAGCGAAACCTAGGATGTTGATCGCAGGGAAGTCAATGGTAGCGCCACTAGTGCTCCGACGATAGTAGTTGAGCACCGGTTGCGGGTAGAAGGAGAGTGACCAGGATATGAAATATCCCCAGCCAAAGACATAGCTAAGAGCAGGGAGGATCAATGAGGCCGTCATGGTTACATGGCGGCACGTACGTCGGGATTGCAAGAGTGTTATTGTTATATATTGTGAAAGGTGCTATGGTGTCACAGAGACTACCGAGACCGGCACGGGGTTAGCCCATCATGGGATTAGCCTCATGGGATTAGCCGATCATGGGGCCGCTGCAAGATTCCAACATCGATGTCTTAAACTGCGGGTCATAGGACATGCAAGGGCACCAGATGCCAAAATCTAATCATATCAGATCTAATCAGATCAAAACGTCAGTTCAAAACGTCAATAATTCCCGATTCAGTCCACAGTGACGACGATAATGACGGCTGCCACCACCTGTCCCGCAGCTGCTCTGCCAGTCTCGCATTCTTCCTCCATATTGTAAGTTTTTCAAGATTTCAATATCTGTTCTTGTCTCACCTCTTCTCTCCTTCCCCCATGGCCAACAACAGTCTTGCCTTCCTCGCCTTTCCAGGCGAGATCCGCAATCACATATATACTTTCCTCCTCGTTGTCCCACCACCTTCTACAACTACAGCGCTGGGGGAAACACCGCCCATTCACCCGGAGATCCTACGGGTAAACAAGCAGGTCCACCACGAGGCTCTGCCATTCCTCTACATGCAGAATACCTTCATCGCACATCCCATTCGTCTCTACCGCTTCCCCCAGCTCCGCCGATGGATCGACCCCGTTCTGGCGCCTAACCTCATGGCGCTTATCCGGCGTTACCATGTTTTTGTTAGGCTGGAGTGCGATGCGGGGTTTTCTGCTGAGGCAGCGAGGGACGCATTTAGTGGGATTGAAGAACTGACGGTCGAGGTCTTCGAAAGCCAGTTTAAGGGTAGTGGCAATGGGGTATTGAGGTTGTTTGAGGGCGTGAGAAGAGTGAGGAGGGCGCGGGTGTTTGGAAGTATTGGTCAGTGGCCGGAGTATGTGGCTTGGCTGCAGAGTAAGATGATGAGTAACGAGGGAAGCGAGCTATTGGGATCGGGGGGAAGGGAACGCATGGATGGTTTGGAAGCCTTTCCTCGCATGTTGGAAGCAGTGCAGGTGACCGCCTGATGAATCAATGAGAACATGAAAAGTTATGTAGTTACGATGTATATACAAATGTATAGTTATCAAATCTTGGTCTAAGAGCTTCTACTGATCCATGCCATCTAATTCCACCAACCGGGTCACGACAGCAACGACTTCATTGTTTGAGAGGTCCATCTCCGGCTCATCGATCTTCTTCGCGAGCACATCGTCTAACATGCTCCTCAGCCTACTAACCAAAACACCAATTCTCGCCCATCCACGGAGCCTCAACCATCCATCCACAATAAGCCCGCGCCCAAGGGTATCCAAAGTGATTGGGCCTGAAAACAGGAGTGCAGTATATGAGTTAAATGCTGCAACATATTAGTATTGGTTCGCCTGAAGGAATTCTGTGACTTACGTGTCAAATCTCTTATAAATATCTTGCTTGTCGCCATCTTGTTAAAATAACTCATGTATGCGGCATTACCTGGGAAGGTCTGCGCGTCAAACATCGTACTGCTTGGATGCACGAATACCCGTCCATTCTCTTGGTTGAAGTACTTAATAGTCCGAGCCTCTGGGTCCAGCTCCACAGCCCCACTAACTGACTGCGCGAACTTTTTGTCTGGGAAATCAATGCGCGCCAACTGCGGGTTGAATGCGCCTGCAATCAGAGAGCGGAGCAGGGCGACGTTTGAGTTGTTGTGGTTTAGAGTAGCCGAGACTCGGTAGGGAATAAATCCAATTTCGCGAAGAGATGAGAGGTATTGGGTGCGATTGGAAGCAATATCAGATAGAGTTTGAAATGACAGGAAGTTGTCGCCGCACCAGTTACGAACCTCGCCTTGGCGGATGCTGCGATTGCTCATCATCTCGTCCCATTGCTCAAAGGCATGGAGGTCGCCTATGAGGTCACCTTGGTTGCCGGAAAACTTCGCGCGGGCAGCCTTTGATTCTTCACGCTTATCCTGGGGGGATACGAAGGGACTCTTGAGGGTCAGGATCGCGGCAATGATTACGGAGGCGTCCAAGCATCCGAACATAGCGCCATAAACCATTAGTTTACCGCATCGAAGATCTGACGGTATCATAGACAAATGCCGCCCTAAAGCTGTAAGGTCATCTCCATCGAGAGCTCCCATACGGCCAAGGAGGTCGATGGCACCATCCACAGCGAGGCTCTCTGGTGGCGTCAACGCACTCGCCAGGAAAGCAGCAACCTCCTTAATACCCATTGCGCGCACTGATAAGCATAGCTGCTCAAGGGGTACTCGGCGAATTTCAGGCTCTGGCCTTTCAGCCATCTTTGTCAACTCGGCATTGCGTGTATAGAGCTTGTAACACTTTCCAGCCTGGACACGACCAGCACGACCACGCCTTTGCTTGCATGCTGCGCGTGACGCCCAAACCTCTTCCAACTTTCTCATGTTGTTGGAAGGATCATAGCTGGTTTCTTTGACCCGACCAGTATCAATGACAGCAACGATGTCGTCAATGGTGATGGATGTCTCTGCCACATTTGTTGCGCAGATAACCTTCCTCTTCCCACTAGGTGCATGAGGGAAGACCCTTCGCTGCTCAACAGACTGCAAGGAGGCATGAAGTGGAAGAGCATGCAGGTTCGGGATTGATCGTAGGTTGTCCAATGTTCGGTTGATTTCAACAACTCCGGGAAGAAAGATAAGGATGCCACCGGTTTGCTTCTTGTGCGTCAACTCTGCGTCAATCGCTCTAACTGTCTGGCCTATAAGATCATAGTTGATCCTCATGCCAATACTTTGAATGGCGCTTCTTACGTCAGAGTCCATGCCCTCTGTCTCTTCGTCTTCGTCTCCTCCTCGACCTCCGCGACCAGTGTTAAAGCCAGTCATTCGGATAACGTCGTCGAGGTAGTAGTCTTCAACTAGGTATGTGCGGCCGCTGATTTCGATTCTTCCAACCTGGCCATCGCCTCTGAAGTAGCTCTCAAACACGCCGGCATCCAACGTGGCGCTCATTAGGATCAACTTTAGGTCCTTCCGCTTCCGTAACACGTCACGAAGGAGTACCAGAAGGAAATCTGTATCCAAACTTCTCTCATGAACTTCGTCGATTATGACGTGGCTTATATCCGCCAACGACGCGACAACATCATCACTGCTTCCACCTGATGTCTGCAGCCGACGGAGCAGCACACCAGTGGTAACAAATGTAATCTTAGTCCGTAGAGATGACTTTGACTCTCCTCTAATAATATATCCGACTTCTTGGCCGACGACGGAGCAGCGCTCATCACTCACACGATCAGCCAGACCCAAAGCCGAAATCCTTCGAGGTTGCGTGCAGATAATTTTTGCCGTTTCACCTAGAGCCCTCCCATAGAGGTCATCCAAAATGAACTGGGCTGACTGAGTTGACTTTCCACTACCAGTCTCTCCAGAAATAATGGTGACTTGATGAGAGTTGACGGTATCAATTATATCCTCTCGCATCTCCCATGCCGGAAGTGTTCTTCTATCTGCAATACGCGCCTGGAGTTTGGCATCCGTTTGCCTTCGCTGCCACTCGTCTTTACTCCTAGGATTTTCAACCCATCGAATTGGCGGAGGGTGTCTTGTTGTCCTTGCTCGTTTTTGCCTATTAGGTGCACTGACTTCACTTATTGAAGACGCTGCTGCCGACACTTCCCTGAGCTTTCCAGGCCTTTCTACAATACTGTAGAAGTTTTGCTCAACCCAGTCGACGATGAAGAATACCATGTGTTCCCCCAAGAGCGTCTCTGTGCAATGGCTGAGGGCTCTCTTCATTATACTCAATCGTATATAAGCTGGCAGAGATGCAACAATAGATATAACAGGCGGCGTTTGTGGGTATTTAGTAGATCTTCGAATCTGGATTTCTGTATCAACTGCTGGATTTCGGCCCCTATTGGCAGGTTGAATTTTGATTTGGCAGACATTTGGCGATGGTCTGGAATATTTGTCACCAAAAACAGATTCGAGACCAATCTGTTCCTCTTCCCATATCTCGTCCGGATTCGCATCTGGATCAGACCAGTTGGTCGACTCGGATGGAGTTTTATTGCCATCCTGCCCGCTGGCCATTAGAATATTTTGTAACGCTTCTGACGCCTTCCCCTCATCTCCTTGGTTTAAATCGAGAACTTGCTTGCAAAGATCAATCGAATATCCGGCTTCACCCAGGCGCTTAATGATACCTTCTCTTTTCAGGTCGTTGCTTGCCATGCTAATGCCTGCCACATAACCTTCAGGCAGTGCCCAGCGCGGTAGGTCATCTTCGGGGACATGAATAAGGAGCCATTCAAGGGTCTCTTCACGGTCCTTACATTCAAGTACTGCTTCCTCAATGTGACTTTCTCGAAATTCGAGCTGTTTGAAGTCTTTGATTATGGAGTGCCTCTGAAATTCAGACATCTTGTGATCATGCGGATTCCAAATCGTATGCTTTCGAATGAGCTCCTCCACTTTAGCCCTCGCCCGTTTCCCCATATCAACCTTTGGCACTTTCATCCAGCCTCTATGTATATTATGTGCGCCGCTCCCTGCACCACCGGGACCTCCACTTCGATGTGTGAGGCTAACGCCGCCAGGAGCTCCAGGAGTATTAGCCGCCTTTTCACGAGCAGCGTCGCGTTCCTTTCTTTTCTTCTCCATAACTGCTTTGGCCTCCTCTCGCTCTCTCAAAGCCGCAAACGGATCTGCTTCATACATCCATGCCTTGCCTTCCCTGGTATCTTCCTTCTTCAGTACCTCGAACTCTCCCTTCCACAAATCCCTGTAGTCTGGAGGCAACATCATATGTATGTTCCGCATGCTACACACTCGAAATAGTCCATAGGTGGCTGCGAAATGTCGCGCTTCAAGTGCAGTTGGTTTCGCCGCAAGGTGCTTATGTGTCGGAGGCAATTTGAACGGTGACAGGCTCACAAGCTCCTGCGTCTTCGGGTTCCTCGCCTTCAAAATAACCATCGAGGAGTACCCTTCCGGGGTCTTCGACATTGTATATTCGGGCTTCTCCCATCTCTGCTTCTGGCAATGCTCCGAGAGCATATTCACAGGGAGCTTGCCGGTCCATGATGCCCCGCCAATAAGTTTCTTCACATCTGGTCTCTTCGGCGCCTCTCCCAATATATCCGGACCGGTCGCACCAGAAGGTCCTGCCTGCGCGTTCGTCTTCTTAGGCTTGGGCTCTTTGTCCGAATTCGAAAACACGATGAAGCTGTCGTCTGCGCCGGTAGCTGCAGGAGTCGTCTTTTTCGCTCCGCCACCCGCCCCGGGCTTCGGCCCTTTCGACTGGCCCTTTTTGACCATTGTCGGTCGATAATATGCGTCAGTTTCAGCGATCCATGTGTTGTGGTGCCTGGCGTTTGGTTCTGGATGCGACTGGGAGATTTTTTTGACGGGTGCTGCGGGACCTATAAAGGGACGTCATCCCGCCACGGCTTATCGGTGCGCTATCAGTGATTGTTGGACCCTTATTCATTTCACCCCGACTCTATACTATACTATACCTTCAGCAGCTCAGAGCTGTCAGGGCTTGCTATTCCTTGCGAGGTGCAACAATTTTCGTATATAGGAAGTCATGGCTTCACCGGCAGAAGAAACAGAAGATGCCATAACAGAGGAGGAGATACAAGGCACAATTGTGCCGCCAGCCCCATCCACGTCGATACACCCCAACCGCAACGCATGTAATATATTCTCCCACCAAACTTCCCCCTCACTCACCAAGCCATTACTAACCTCACCAGTCACCGAGCTAATGCATCACAAATCCCGCAAAACCACCATCGTCCCCCCCACCTCCCCCCACGAGAAACCCGTCGTCTTCGCAGGCCGCCTCGGGCTGGGGGCCTACACGCACAACCCCGCCGCCTTCCCCCCCTCCGACGTGATCTTCTACAACGACGTCGCCGTAGCCGTCAACGACCTCTATCCCAAATCGAGCGTGCACACGCTCCTCCTGCCGCGCTCAGAGCGCAACCTCCTCCACCCCTTCGACGCCTTCGAGGACGCCGCGTTCCTGGCCGCCACTATCGCCGAGTCGGAGAAACTGCGCGCCCTCGTGGCGAAGGAGCTGCGGCGGCGGTATGGCAAGCTGTCCAAGCTAGACCAGGCTCGCGAGCGCGTGCTGAATGGCGAGGCGGAGGTGCCCGAGGGGGAGGAGCTGCCGCAGGGTAGGGATTGGGAGAGCGAGGTCATGATGGGGATCCATGCGCACCCGTCGATGAGCCATTTGCATGTGCATGTGATTTCCGTGGATCACTACTCGGAGTGCATGAAGAATAGAGCGCACTATAATAGTTTTACTACCCCGTTCTTTGTACCCCTTGACGCATTTCCCCTGGGGCAAGATGATCCCAGACGAGATCCCCGCGAGGGCGGGTATCTGAGTCAAGACTTGAAGTGTTGGCGGTGCGGCGCAGGATTTGGGAGGAGTTTTGCTAGACTAAAGGAGCATCTTGCTGTGGAGTTTGAGGCCTGGAAAAGGCTATGAATACTGTTTATAGATACTGACAGGGCAGCTACGGCCCCTTCCCCTTCAGCGGATACTGCTAGGAATATAGAGAGCGTAGAGCTTATGTTAACAATGCAACCATACTCATAATTCTTCAACCCCAGGTGGCATAAGACCGATATCCAAAAGGCTCCAGTCTACCTTCCCCACGTCCCTCTTCGAATGGCTTGGCTTTACCCAATCAGCGTCTGGCACAAACTCCCCTCCTCCTTGAGTGTCAGTTGCCCAGGTCGAATTATCCTTCTCATCTTCGTAATCGGTAGTATTCAAAAGAATAATCCATTCTCCGGGCGAATCAAGATATCTTATAACCTTCAGCGTCCCGCCGTTCACAACTGTCTCATTACCTCCCCACTGTATAGCTCCTGAGGTGCCCGTTGGCGTCGAGACCTGTATAACTTCTGCCTGTCTCCCCCCTTTGCCAATCATCCCGTTCAGCTTAACCACAAACTTACCTAGTGACGTCGAGTAACCGCCCTCTATATGGCTGAGCCACTTCGTCCGATGCGGTCTAATGATGTACGACCGGCCTAAAGGCGCGGTGAATTTGATCCCAATGATGCCAGTGAGAAGAACCATGGTGGGTCCAGTACTCCAACCATGGCAGTGGCTATTTCGAGCTGGGTGGGTGTATGCGGGGTATCCTACAGAGCCATCAATCCGGTAGCCCTCTAGGAAGGTAGAATTCGTCATCCCAGGCCCATCAAGCATGTACCCCCACATCAGTTCCATCAATTCAACAGCTGCGTCGTAGTTCCCCACCGCACAATGTGCCAGCAGCTCAAAGCTACTAGCAAAGGGGCTGATTATATTGGGAGCCTCTACGGCAGGGGCACCAAATTTGGTCCAGCGCGATCTTAGGTTCTGGCTTACATTGAGACGTCGAGGGTCCGACGGGTCGAGCACGCCGGCTAGCAGAAGCCAAGAATTACCATCCTGGGGAAGAACTTCTTGGGATCCTCCACACCATCGGTCCTCGATATTGTCGGCGAAGAGACCAGCACGGGGACAATCTAGCTTCGCGACCCCCGCTCTGATTCTATCAGCAGTCTTAGACCAAAGACCCCCTGGCTGCGCCTCGGACCTGTCGTCGCTGATGAAGCTCGCAAGCTCAATTGATTTCTTCAGGACGTCGTACAAGATAGCTGTAGCCTCGAGATTATGGCCACTCATTCCTGGCCTTAGCCAATCTGCCGAGCTCGTCACATGCAATAGCCCGGTTTCGTCCACCTTGTTGATGCTAACATTCAAGGCAACGATATATTTATCCCAGTGATCCTGTAGCCATCTTAGGTCTCCAGAGTACAGCACGTAGTTATAGACACCGAGGAGCGTATGCATGTGGTAAGTGTCACTAAACTCGTGTATTGTTCCCATCGGCGGCCCCGCATAAGGTAAGCCCCCGTCGCCATATTGGTGCGCAAAGAGGGTGTCGAGGGCGTTCCGCACTGACACCATATCGAGCGTGGAGACGGCGATGCCTGGGGCTGCTATAGACATATCGCCCGGCCATACCATGCGATCCCTCTTGGCACCATCCGTTGTCACTGTAGTTCCATTGCTGATAGTGAAATTCGAGTACCACGAATCAACAGGGGATTTGTTGCCGTCGACAATACTGTTGTAGTCTATGGATGCCCCGCCTTCTGTAGAGACGATCGTTGAAAGCTGTAACGTGTATGCGCCAGCATACCAAACGCGATTCAACACAGTGGAGGAGCTGGAGAAATAACCAGTGTATGCCCTCGGGTTTGGGTTTGAGGGAAACGCTGTGCAGTTGACCCAGAGTTCAGTCAAGGATACAGTGGCATCTGGATCCCTCTTCGAGGCGTCCGTAAGTGATTCTTTTGAACTAGTATCCCAAAACCCCTTGTCCTCCTTGGGGTCTTTCGGCAGGCGAATGGATAAAAATCTAAACCCACCACGAATAAAGTCAGTCCCGACACAGTTCGTGCCGTTCTGGAGTCCGAAGTACAACGGGAGATCAGTGGGTTTTTGATTATTCGTAGCATCTCCATCAACAGTCGCAAACCTCGGCGACTCAGAGTACGTCAGAGAAAGAAACGTATTATTCACAACAGAGGCAACTTGAAAGCAAACACTTGAGAAATATCAGCGTCTACATTCTCCTCAAACAATGAAATCCTACCGTCCCCCGATATTCTGCTCAAAATCAAATATCACAATTCCACCAGGGTCCAGAGTCAAGCGATGGGTGCCTAATGCCCCTTCCAGCACTGCAGAGGCATTGGCAACACTCCCCTCAGTGAGTTTCACAGCTTTCGGTCGGATATGCGTTTTATTAGCAGGCGCCTGTATGTATTTGTCCCACAGGCCAGGAAAGACAGCTTTCGCGGGCAGCTCCTGTACCAACGGCAGCTGTAGTGGGAATTGCTCGTGCAAAATAGCTTGCGACGTGACGACCCCTGCAGTAACGGCGGTGCCAGCTACGAACGCCAGGGCCAGACCAAATTTAAATATGTTCGAATGCATAAATGCTATAAGTTTATATTTATAAATAGTGATAGTTACACATTTCAAGTCGTACTCTGGTGGCGTGGACGCCATTGCCAATTCGGGTATAGTGGGATCTCCACTGATGGACACGAAATCGTCGATCGTCCTTGCCGAAAACTGGGGAAACCGTCTCAGTGGGACCCCACCTGGTTTCACCGACACCGACCAGGGTGTCAGATCACGTTTCTTTTCTCCTCCAAAGTAAGGCTACATACAGACGGTACTGTTTTTACGAATTTGTTTTCATCCCACGATCAGTGCATATATTCAAGTGTTATTATACAGGTACAGAATCAATCCAAGTAAAATTCCAAACATGCATCCTGCGCCTCTTGCTCTCTTCTGAGATTTCCAACCCCCCTCATCATGCAACTATACATCCGACTCTCTAATCTAAACCCCCGCCACCCCATGCTTGCTCGGCTCTAATCTTGCGTTCTGAAGAAGTCTAATGCAAAAATGCAAACGATATGAAAAGAGATCTATCCCCGATCTATCCAAACGCACAGACTTTCTAACCAACCCAGGCACCAACACTATCACACCATCACTCACGCCTTCCCGCCCGCTATCCTCGGAATCGCCCTCCACCCCTCCTCATCCGGCGTCCTCACACGCCCAAAATCCTCATCCACATCCAAAATAACCTTCAACGCATTCTTGCTCCTCAAAAACGTCAACGGGCCATGCGCCTCCCTCAGTCCACCCGACGCCGCGCTCTTCACGCCCATATGCGGCGCGTGGTCCTGCTCGCTACCCGGCATCGGGAGCAGGTTCTGCAGAACCTCGTACATGGCGAGGGTGAATCCGAACTGGGGCGAGGAGCGCATGATACGAGCGGGGCCGCCCTTGAAGAAGGCCTTGAAGCCCTCCTCCTTGTACACCGTCTTTGCGCAGTGGGTGAGCGAGGTGTATGCCGTGTCGCCCTTGCGGGCCTCGACCTGGAGGCGGGTCTTGATGACGTCGCAGGGGGTGGTGAGGTATGCGGCTGGCATGCCGGCGATGGCGCCGGCGGTGAGGAGTTGGAGGACGCCGAGCTTCTTGGTGGCGGACTCGCCGAAGTAGTCGCGCTTGAGGTGGTTGTAGGTTGGGAAGTAGATGGCGGAGAAGGGGACGTCGCGGAGGAGACACGCGGTTGCACCCTTGTAGAGACCCATCAGACCGAGGTTCTTGACGATCCACATCGCTGAGCGACGCGGGACGCCTTCGAGAGACTTTGCTGCCTCTCCCTGGACCTGAAGACGGATCTTGACGATCTCAAGGGGGTTGGTGAAGACCTGAATATACTCATGAGCTAATGAAGGAGTTAGGGAGCTGAAGGATACTCACAACTTGACACGCTCCGGCACTAGCACCCGCCAGAATCTCGTGGGGGAGTCTAATCTTCCCATCTTTCGAGAAGTGAGTGCGCACCAAATCGTTAACAGTAAGCTTAATAGCCTTCTCGGGCGCAACACCAATCAGCTGCGGAATAACACCCGAATACAGGCCCTTGAACCCCTCGTTCCTGATAACCTTCTTCGCGCAGTCGAGCGAGTTCGTGTACAGCGCCTGACCCACCCTCGAGCTACGCTGGTTCTGCATACGAGTCTTGACCAGATCAATAGGGTACACCATGAACGCACCAAAGGCACCCGCAAGGGAGCCTAGACCGAAGTGGTGCACGGATTCGAGGATCTGGTGAATCACTTTCTGCGAGGTCGTCTTGACTGCCGCGGCGTTCCTGGCGGCCATATCGGTAACAGCACCGACGAGCGGGCTGCGCCACGAGGGATCGAGAACCTTTGCGAAATCCGACAGTCCGAGTCTGCCCGACGGCTCGTCGAGACCAGCGAAGTGGAAGAGGATGTCTGCCTCCATAGGTGTGAAAAGAGAGAACCTCGTGATCCTCGCAGCCTCATTGAGGAAATCGGTACGTGTAATCTTTCCATCTGCACTCCTGTCCGCCGCGTGTCGGATAATCAGCTCCACCAAGTCCATCTCCCTGATCATATTCTGGAAAGCGCGGACGTTGGCGTACGAGATCTTGCTCCCAGACGAGATGTTGCAGAGCGTGCGCAGGTTGTCGAGGAGATGGTCGGACAGCTTGTGCTTCGCGGTGCCGACAATGATGCGCTGGAAGTCCTCGGGCTCGATGAATCCGTCGCCGTCCTTGTCGAAGAGGTGGAACGCCTGGCGGATGCGCTCGCCCTGCAGTCCGCGGAGCATCTGCGCGAATTGATCATAGGTCAACTCATGCCTGTTCTTCTTGCCTCCAGTGTATAGTTTCGCCCACTCGCAGTCCCAGTCGAAGGGTATGCTATCGGTGCCCTTGTTCAGCTCGCACAGCTTCTTGAACTGGTCGTACTTGACCGTCCCCTCGCGGTCGACATCGAACAGGCGGAAGGCGATGTCATACTCGGCATCCGGCTTCGCGAGCAGGTTCTCGAACACGCCGTAGTCCTGTAACGTTATCTGGCCTGTGCCCTTTCGGTCCGCCACGCGGAAGAGTATCGCATATTGTTCACGCTTGATTTTGTGCTGGTATGCGTCATTAGCCAATGGAACTGACAGCGACGCGTATCGGGGGTGCAACTCACATAGTCCTCCTTCTCTGGCGCAATTGCATCCACGAATTCGGGCTCGGTCATCACAAGCCCACCCGAAGCCTCATCGTGATGCGCGTGCTTCATAAAGGTGGCCTGTGTATGCGCCGACAGCTGCGCCGGCTCTTCCGTGCCCAGCAGCGTCTCCTTCACACTCTCCTTGACCTTGGCGGCCACGGGAACATCACTAGCAGTCGCCATGATTGCGAATTGCTCGTCGTGAAGTGTTGCTCGTGCGAGCAAAGTCTAGAATCCACAAAGGTGTCGCAGGCGACCTCTGAGTCGTAATCCGCCACACACGCCCAGCCTCGCAGAATTTCAAATCACCGCCTCGTCGCTCTAGAATCAACCAAATAAAATAGCCTCCTATTTACTCCCTCGCAAAAAAATACCCTCCGAAGCAAAAAGGAATCGCAAAAAAAGGGCGTCGTCGTTGGGGGTAGAAATCAAAAAGAATGGATAAGCAAATGGGCAATCAAAAAGGTGCTCTTGCTGTGCTCTGTGCTCTGTCTGCTCCCTCTAAATTCCGAGGTCGGCCGCGGTGTGCCCCAAGTTTATGGTCGCCCACGGGGTCTCCATACAAAAAGATTTCGCGACCTGTGCATTTCGGGCGAGGGTCGCGCTGAGCCAATCAAAATTGCGAATTATCTTACAATAGTACCCTTAGTGGGCAAAATAGGCCTCGGGCGCGTCGGATGCCGCCACCCTGCGCCAATCTAATGCGGGATAGCGCCACTGCAAAGCCAACCACCGGAACATGGATGGGGGGTAAAAGGGAAAATTGGTTGTGTGGGGTTTACGTTTGCTATTGGGGACTGGGGAGTGGCGTGGTGGGTGGACAAAGGGTAAAAAGGAAAAGAGAAAAAAGCAATATTATTAGGAGCATATGAAAATATTAGTTAGAGGGGTTGTATTTTTGTGAGTAATATATATTTATACGCGTGCTTCGTGGTATATACTTTTCTTGTAGGGCGTTAGAAGTAACACGTATTTTCTAGTCAGTCTAATTAAACAATCCCGCAATTCTTCACATGTCGCTTTATTAGAGCTAACCATGTGACTCGCAATAGGCACAATTGAAGCCAGCACTAACTAACCCACACATTATGGGGTAATTATAGAGGGCCGTCCATCCACTATCAGACAAATGTTTCTCCTCATTATCCCGCAGCTTAGCACACTCATGTACTCTACATCGCCGTTTACGATGGTAATAGGGTGTACCTCTGACTAAGACGGGATATGGTTTCCATGGACCTACGCTACTAACAGGGATGCGGTTGTTAATGGAATTTGTCGTGCATGACTTGGTGCACGGCTAGGTACTATAAACCATGACACACTTACAACACGGTACTTTGTGCCTGAATAAGAAATCAGAATGACAGCCGCATACATCAATTGGCAGTGCAGTGGGATGTTAATGATAGCTGTGACCTACAATATACAAGCATCGAAGCCAATTAAGACCATTGCAAACAGATCACCAAATCAAAACCATACAGCCAGCAAGTTAATTGGGTCTGAACGGAGGTTTTATTCTATTATACCGCCTATCCACACTCCAGAGCTCCCTCCTCCCTTTCCCCCATCCGAATGAAAGAGACAAAAGTAAACCCCCAGAGCGCCAACCCATAACTAACATGGAGAGAGGAAAAAAAAACCTCGAAATAAGCCACACCACCAGCCAGAGAAGCCAACAGTAGTCCATCCCAGTTTTTTTTCTAAAAGAAGTTCCAGTTCAAATGCAAAGGAGAATCGTGTCTCGTGGTATCGTGTCGTAACGCCGGCCCGACCCTGACAGCAAACGCCATAGGAAAAAAGAAGCGCGATGTTGCGATGTTGCGATGTTGTTGTCGAGACCCATAGTGATCTTCCGACAACCAGGGAGAGTCGTAATGGTTTCGATAGTAAGGAAATTATGTACTCCGTGTAGTGGTAGTACGTTCTAATGGCGTATGAGAGCGATGTTTGGTTTGATGACGGTGATAAGACGCAGATGCGGGCGAGGCAAAGATGCCATAATTGGTAATAGGACATCGATGCCTGCCGTACCTGTCGAATAAAGAAAAATTATACAAATACGTAGAGTAATGTACGGATTGTGTGCTCGAACATTGATGCGGCCACTGATCTAGCCTTTGACCTGAACCATGTTGTTGTTGTTGTAGATGCCGTGGGGAGACGAGTATGAGTCGTATGGCATGAAGCCATCCGAATCACCAATCATTCCGCGGGAGGGAAGAGAGTAGTCTGGGAGGGCGAGAGGGAGCTTGAAGCCCGACGCGATCGTGGTCTTCACGTACTCGGAAGCACGCTTGTATCGACGATCAGAATACTTGTCGAAGACGGCAGCGTGGTGCTTCTCAGGGTTCCTGCAGCACTCCAGCATGAGAGACACAAGAGGTCTAAGTTGCGTCCAGGTATAGCCAGAGTAGTGCACGTGTGCAGGAGTCCAATCTCCCTTCTTGAGCATCATGCGAGAGATGCACTGAGCACCAGCAGCAACAAAGCTGGGAGGAGTTCCAACAAATCTCTCATCCATGATAGCCACCTCAAGGAAATATTTAGCCAGAGTGCGAGTTTCGAGGTCGTAATCATCAGCTTTGCTGATGCGACGGAGGAAGCTCATTGGTCCCGGCCATCCAAGCTCAAAATCGAGCATGCCGAGCATGAAGCGCTCAGCCTTGAGAATCTCGTCCACGGAGTATCCATCGTCCACCATGTAGACGATCTCGCTCACGGAAGGGCAATTGATCTCTTCATACTTGGCGGCGACGAAGATGGCAGTGGCGCCAACGAGCTGAAGCTTTCCGAGAGACACAATCTTGTGAGACAAAAAGCGATCGATATAGTTAACACAAAGGAACAGAGTCTCGGGGAGGAGCGAAAAGCGATGATGAACTTGAATCAGCCAGTCCATGAGAACAGAGCGCATGGACCACTGAATCTCTGCCTGGTTGTCCATGTAGTGTGGGTTTGGGGACAACTTGATCTAAAAGTTTGGTTGGTCAGTATAGGTCCAGCATGTACTATAGTAAACAAATAAACAGGGGGTGTTGCGGCGTCAACCGTGACGTGTACATGGCCTGGGCCGGGGTCGCGTCAAGGCGACATGACCTCCTCGATAAATGAAAACCAAAACAAAGAAAAAATTCAGGACTAACCTCGAGTTCTCTCATGTACCCAAAAATCTCATCTCCGTACTCTGCAACCATGCTAGTATCCCACATGTCATCTTCAATCTCCTCGCGAGTTCTTGAGCCTTCCACGATCAACTTGGCGGCCTCAAGCTCCCTCTCAACCTTGGTGTTGAGTTTTGGAATCATAACCGTAGTAGCGCCTCCGGTGGTATTGTCGCCACGAGATCTGTAGGAGTGGGCCGTGGTGTAGCCTTGCTCATCGTAGACTTCTTCCTCTTCCTCCCAATATTCCTCGGGCTCCGAAGGTAGCGCAGGAAGCTGGCGCTCTTCTGGGACATAGTCATCGATGGTCTGAACCGCAGGTTCGGTATCAATTGAATCGACTTTGACCACCGACTGGGCAGGGGCGTCATAGGATTGGTAGTCGTAGCTATTATCTGCGACAGATGGCAGCTTTGGCTCCTCTGCGACCGGAGCATCCTTGAAGTCGACGATCGAAGAAGAAGAGGGTAGTATGGCGTCGCTGAGAACGGTCGGCAAGACATTGTGCATGTACTTGCTTTGTGTCCGACGAAGGACAGGCTGGTTGAGCTTCAACTGCGGCTGGCTCTTGTGGTGGCGCGGTCCAAGTGTCTGATGAACTGGTGGGATCGGGACCGAAGCGACTGGGATGTTTTGTTGTTTTGCAGGTTCCAATGTCTGTTGGGGCTTTGCAGAATTCTCATCTTTGTAGATTGCTGTGATGCGCTTTGAAGATGCTCGTAGTCTTACGACCTGGGTTGGGATGACCGAAGGGACAGCTGTAATTTTGTTTGATGTGGTTGTGAGAGAAGCAGACTGGTTGGCTTTGTTGAGCCCCAAAATGGTAGTTTTGACAGTCGCAGTTAGTGGCCGTTGGGCAGGACGACTAAGTGCATTTTCTTTCTCCAGCACTTGGGGCTTGACATACTCAGTGCCATTGCCTTTGACAGAGACAACAAGATCGTCCTTTGCGTGGTTGAGTGCCCGAGAAGTATTGCTCACATCACCAAATGCGGCACGTTTAGCAACAGCGTTTAAGCCAGTGGCACCAGACATGTTGTGATACAAAGCTCCTGTTGACTTGTGGCGTTGATGCAGAGATTGTTTTGTTACAGGAGCTGCGTTCTCGTCGTTGTGGATGTGGGAGAGACCCCGACGATGCGGCTGTTGGAGAAAAGTTGTTAGCAAGAGGAACTAAAAGATAGTCTCGCCAAAGGGCAATGTATATATTGTGCCAGTATGAGTGGAAGGACAAAGGTGTGTCAAGTTTGGTTGGCAATTGGGGAAGGTAAGTCGATGTTGTTGTGGTTGATGAGTTCAGATCAAAACAATAACAAGAATGAAAACAAATCTTACCTTCGCGTCCATGACTGCAAAAATCCCGCACGGAATTGATATTGTTTGGCGTATAAACAACGATCGAGGAAGAACGGAAGCAGGTGTCGAGAAATTGGTGTTTGTCGCGTCAAATGTCGAATTGAAGCTTGTTGATCATCGATCTCCTTTTCGTATTAGACACGAAAGGAGGATGTCAATTGGGTGCGTCTAGCTTGGCGATTGATTTGGAAAGGAAGAAGAAAAGAAGATTATGTTGATGAATGACAGGAACCAAGCCAAGTCCCTACGGATACCTGAGTGATGTTGATGTTATTCAAGACATTGGTTTTGTTGTGGAGCTGGATTAAGATGATCGAATCTCCGAAAAAGGGATGAAGCTCGGTCCCCAGATTTGGTGGTGTTTACTATGTTTACTTTCGGCTACTTTGGGATAAGCGTTGCCGTGGGGAAAGTTAGGCGCGTCCCACAACTAAACAATATTTTTTGAGGATTTCTGATAATCAATCGACACAACTGGATATGGATAAAAATTACATTGCGAAGGGGTTGTTATTATTCAGAGTATTCATCAAACCAATTTTACGGCTCGTATTATTAAATATTGAGTCGTGGTTGGGATTTAACGCCGGAATAGTGGGGATGACGTATTTCGCGACCGGAAGGGACAATGGGACGCGTCATCACGTGATGCAATTAATGGCACATCGTCATGGGAGATGATGCGACAGTACCCGTGTGCCGCTCAAAAGCTTGGAGAGGGGCGAGTATAGAAGCCAGCGTTTGCAGCAATTATGTGCTAATTAGAGGCTCTAGATCACCCAGGGAGATGAATATCATACTGTAGCCTTCCAAAGAGCAGTTTACTGGGAAATGGCGCCAGCCAGACAAACCCACCAGCTTAAAATTGCATGTATCAATCTTCAGCAATGCAGTCTCTCCTCGGACATTTGGGACGGCGCGAGTATCCATATTAATTGGACACAGCGACAGATGGAACCACATCCAATGGTCTCGATGGCAGCGCGATAGATAATTACCAATGATGTTTGTTTGTAGCCGCCGGGGCAGGGGAAAGTCTTTTTAGTTTTTTGCCAGGCCTCGCCGACACATCATCAGCACTCGGGCCAGAAACGGGGTCGGCAATCGGGAAACGGGAAGCGCCCCCATCCACTCGCGTCGTCGCTCCTGCGGAGAACTGTGGCGGGCCACAGAAGTAACCAAGACCAAGGAGCCAAGCGGCAGGTTTCTTGCATGCTCGGCGTGTTGTCGCGAAAAGAGGAACCTTTTCTTTTTTTTTCTACAAACGCGGAAAGGGAAAGGTTCCGTTTTCTGTTTCTGTTTCTGTTTCGAGTCGCACACCAACAGTGCAAGCACAGGGCCTAGTGTGGCGGTCCAGCCTGTCCCTAGGCGCCACCGTCCCACCCCAGGCCGCCCTACGTAGTGACCCAGGGGTCGGGAGTTCACAGCAGAGGGACATCAGAAGGGGAGGATGAAAGGCAGAGGAACGACGAACAACGTATAAGATATACTGTAATTGTAATTGACCACTTAAGCACACTGGTGATGGGAAAAGTGATGCGCTTTTATGTGGGCTAGTTAATGTGATGAGGGGCATTCTGGAGAGGACGGGATGAATGGATGAACGTGGTCCATTAGGAGAATTGGCGGGGCCCTGGAACGGCGGCCGTCAGATGATACGGCATGACATGGACCAGCGGCACCAACGACGATAGAAGGAGGGGAAGAAGAGAAAGGAAGGAAGGAAGGGAAGGGAAGGGAGGGGGCCATTTAATCCGTCCAGAAGCAAGGGAAGGGAAGTTGTTTTAAATTTTCTAGCAAGATGAAAAAAGGCAAGTTGAAGATAACGGATACTGTGGTATGGTACAGTTCCATGTACAGGTCCAGTTCCAGTACAGTCTAGATTATAGATCAATAGTTCCGTCTATCCCGACCTGTTTCTTGTCTTGCCCGCACCACCAGAATTGACCATTAACCATCCATTATTAACCATCGATTCCCACCCACTCCCACCTACTCTACTAGACACAGAAACTATACACGCCATACACATACACCACACACCACACACACCCCACACCCACACACAATCGTACTCACCTCACACACTCACACTCACACCTGCCCACACCTCCACCCCCACCGGCGCACCCGCGCATCCATCGTATATGTATGTGTGTATACAGTTTCTGTGTGTGAGTGTGTGTGTGTGTGTGTCAAATCCATGCTTCCCACCGTGGCGCATGGCATCATTGGCTGGTCCACATGCCACCTCAGCCCATCATCTTTGCGCCTACTGTGGCGTGAACAAGGTACTCATAAAATAAGCAGGTTGGATCTGCTATTATGCTATTACTAGAGTAGTAGTAAGTCCTATCGTTAGGTCAGTCAACTATCTGCTGCTACGAGTAGTAAGCAGCACAGCACAGCACAGCACAACTTAGACGCTCTGGAATGGGCCCGGTTCCCGTGGGCTGGCAGTGATGCGAGCACGCGCGGATGGAGCGGGATTGAGCCTGGCTCTCTCTCTCTCTGTCTGACATTGCGCCGTCCGTTGCGCCGTCCATCATGGTGCTGTTGATCACTAGCAGTATCACTAGCAATATCACTATGAAGCTTGCTTCTTTCTCTTCCTGGAGGCCCTGGCTATACAGCAGTATGAGGGGAATATATAATATATATCCCTAATTGCTGGCTGTGACTGCAGGATCACAACCTGCCCCTATTCCGTACTGTACATTATAACCCATATTCATCTCAAGAACGTGAAGAGGTAACCTGCCTCGCACTGTGATATGCCGTGCTGTGCTACTCGAGATGGTTGTGATAGACAGTACTTGCCAGGCCATGGTCTGTCTGGTCGTATGCACCCTACATACCAAACGGTCAGTCTCTGTGATGGGAAATCGATAATATGGGATACCCATCATGTAAAATACCATAAACAGAATCCAAGGCAGTAAATTAGAAGATTAATTATACATAGGCGCCAACAGTACCGTATTCTAATTCTGAATTATTGGCGCAGACGCTCCCAAAGCAGCGTGCACAAATCGCTGCTATGTGGACGGTCTCGGAGACGAGCGAGCGAGACACAATGGATCCTCGCCTGTGTGCCTGACAGCTTCTCCTCTTCAACACCACCACACACCGACGCAACTCGCCCTCAACAACGCAAAAACGACAAACCAGTAAAAGGTATGTTTCTGAATCCCATCGCTTTCCCAGACCAGACGCATTCGAGTCTATGACAATCCTCTCCATCCCATTCCTGCCAATCCCGTTACTGACGTTTGATCTCCCTCCAGGACGAAATCCCCGACCCAGACGGCTTCGACCCGATGCTACGATAGGAACCACAACCAAACCTTTGGCGTCTGTCTGTAAGTCATATCCCTCCAGAAGGTTACGCGATCGAGAAATCGGCTGCATTTTACCCCCAGCGCTCGAGGTGCTTCTCGGCGCTCTTTCTTTCGTCGCAGTGGGTTGTCCGGTGATGGATGTGCGATCCCAAGAGCACAGTTGCTCCCAACGACTTTCCGTCCCCTGACTTCCCATATTATCACGTCCAAGGCATCTTAATGGCATGAGAATACATTCTAACAGTTGTCTGGGTGTTTTAGGTTCATTTATTCTGCCCTAAATCGAAACGGCCTCCTCACGCCCAGGTGCTTGCGACGCACGGCATCACCCGCCCACGAAACCGGGACACTGCACCCGCCCATCGACAATCATCGACGAGAACCCGAACAAACTCGAACATATCGAGTAATTCGTCTTATGGAACCCTCTATTTCCATGCCGAATGACCATATCGAGAACCAACAACCCTCGACTTGCCCTCCCCACCACTCTGCCCTTCGTCATACCCAGCAACCCTACACACCCGCTACGATGACTGCCCACGATGCCGCTGGAGATGCAGGCAGATTGATAACCCCTCCCAGCGTACACGGCGATGCTCAGTATAGCGCCGCCGTGCCGCACAATGCGATGGAGTCCCCAGTCCCCAATCCGACTCCGAAGAGTGTCGCATTCGAACTACTCGTCCCGGAGAGGCCGCAGTACCGTGCGCGCCTACCAATGCGAGTCCAAATATACCCCCATGATACTACAGACTCGATTATAACAACGGTCAAAAACTTCTATGGCCTATACAGCGGGTCTGGCGGCCCGACTGGCATAATTTTTGAGGATGAGCGAGGCAATACACTTATTGCGCGCTACGAGAATCTGCGAGACAACATGAACGTTTACGTTCGTGTCATTGAGGCATCGCCTCACGTCTCCCCTACATACGGGCCGATGTCATATCACTCTGTCTCCCCCACAAGGGGCGAACAGGGCCACTATAATGGCAACAGCCACCACATGCCTCCACCGCAGCCGGCCCAAGCTCTAAGCTACGGCCAGCCTGCACCTCGACCAGACTCGAGAGCATCGCGCAAACGAAGCGTCTCCCCCAACTCTGGCCGCGGCCGTCGCAGTGCGTCGGCCAGCGCCAATCCTCCCAACAAGAAGGCGAGGTCCCAGTCGGGGTACAAGAGTCGAAACTCCAGTGCGCACGGCAGCTTTGCAGATATATATAGCGACGGAGTCAACGGCTACAGTAGCGGCGATGGTGCTCCTTGTTCTGTGTCTAGCAAGACTAAGAGTGAGCACCTTGGAAACACGGAAATCAGCCTCGACAATATCGTCGAAGGCGGCAGGCGCAAGCGCGCCAAGTTTGAGAGCTCTGTAAGTCATCCATGCCTCCACGCAAGCCCCTTCATCTATCGAATGGCATCTAATTTGTATTGTTTAGGAGCTCCCACTATTTGCCCCTCCCCAGATGCCTGCGGCTACATCGAACTCCTCCGTATCGCCTGCCAGGCGCATGGAAAACCAACGAGCTTCTCTGCCATTCACACGACCAGCACACCATGCATTTGCGCACCCACAAGTGCTGCAGTCTCCACAAAGCTATAACAACGCCTTTGCGCAGCCTGGGATGTACACGACACCCAACAATGATGGGCGACGGACCCGAGGTGGCCCTACATACCCACCTTCGAGAGGGTCTGCCAACATCACGCCCAACGGCAACAGCTCGGGTATACTCCCGACACCAGATCCCACTATTGGCAGCTGCATGTCTGAAGAAGACAAAGATGTGGCTCTTCAGCTCATGAGACTTGGCGATATGTCAAACAACTCTCATGGCCGAACTTCGGCGTCTACTCTTGATGACACTTTCAGCGGCCATGCCGACGCTGCATCGTCAACTGGAGCCACCAGTGAGTCTGAGAGCGAGAGTGAGAACGAGCTACCACCTGCTCGTCGCCAGAAGCTCGAGCATAGCCCGATCCTGCCACCGGGGGCTGTGAAGCGATTTGGCAAGCACATGGATGACAACCTGCCAAGCCAAGACAGCGAGATGAGCGAGGACATTGAATACGACGATGGCCGTGACGCAACCTTCAAGCCAGAAGTATACGACGACATCCCAAACAACTTCAGTCTTCCCTTCGGAGACAAGGCCCGTAGCCGTTCCCAGGGACCTGGCAAGCCCCGCGCCAAGTCCGCAAAGCCCGGCAAGACCCAGCGCCCTGGCAACGGGACGAAGGTGAAGACCGCCAAAGCGGGCTCAGTCGTTGGCCGTCAGCCAATGTCTCCAGCTTCCATTGCCGCTCACTCGCGCAAGACATCTGTCACCTCCACTATCAACTTCCAGCACCAGCTGGGCGAGGATGAGGAGGATTTATCCTCCAAGCCGCGCTGCCAGCGCTGCCGAAAGAGCAAGAAGGGTTGTGATCGCCAGCGTCCATGCCAGCGCTGCAAGGACGCTGGTCTGAGCGCTGACCAGTGCGTCAGCGAGGATGAGGGTAATGGCCGCAAGGGCCGATATGGACGCCATATGGGCGTCAAGGTGAAGAAGGACGAACTCGAGGCGGCGAATGCCCTCTACCCGCTGGAAATGGCCATGAACACCGTGGGAGGTGTCGACAAGAATAAGAAGAGGAAGAGATAGGCGTATTCTTCCTGTTGTGAGGAACGAGCTGCGGATATTTCCCGCGGTTTTCTTCCTGTCCGTTTATCCGCCTTGAACTCGTTGTCAAATAGGATCCATGCATGCACATTGTCACTTCTGCATTTTCGCGCCGCTCATCAGTTTTACGAGGGGCCCGGCTCTGGTTCGATCACATCGAGCCACCCAGGTCCCTCCAGTATAAGCTTATCGAACCACGCTCACCAGCAGCTACTATCTGCTCCGTATCGCGAGCTCTTTTATTACTACTTTGTTTCCTTTGCTGTTGATTGTACTGGTACAGGCGTTAGGATCACGGATCGGTTTCCTGCGCGGGGCTCGGTAGCTCCATAGACACTCCTTTTTCTCTCAAAAAATATTTACACTTTTAACGACCGGACGACGAATACTACACTTTTCCTTTGCGTGCTGCTCTGCTCTGCTCTGCTGTTTATTACACTTTTCATTATATTATTTGCAGGTTCGGGATCCGAGGCGTGGAATTTGTATCTTGTTCGCTCTGGGCTCAATGGGGTGGTGGTTGGGGGGATATTGTTTTTTTGGGCAGGGCAAGATTCTGCGGGTTCTTATTATAAGGAGGCAGGCTGGGGTTGGGCGGATGGGTGGGATGGATGGGTGGTGGTTTTATGGGCTCTTGTGTTTTTTGTTTTGCTGTTAGTCGGGGCTGCGAGATTATACGTCCGTCCGAAAAAATTAGTGTTTCTATAGCCAATTCAGAGTATAATTATCCTGATGTGATGGTTTGTCTATTATGATACAGTGCCTTTTTATCCCGGTGTTATGTTTGACTATATAGTACAATCCCTTTCTCCCCCCCTTATTGCTAGGCCTTCCACCTCGCAGTATCATACATACTCCCCATTTCGCTCTCCTCAGAGACATATTGTCCCATTGTCCCCCCCAAACCACTCTTACCATCTCACTTCTTCCCCTCCCCCTTCGTAGTCTCCGTCTTCGTAATCGCCGTCGGAGTAGTTACCGCCGTCTTCTTAACAGCCTCAATGCTATCATCCAACAACGCAATCTCCGCATCAATCTTCAACAGCCTATCCTCCAAAATCCTCCCATACTCCTCATCCGACAACGCCTTCACGGGACTCCACCGCGAATTAAGCCACGACCCCTTCCCCTCCGCATCACCTTCTTTCCTTCCCTCCCGCGCATCGGCGAAGTTATACGCTGCTTGGCCGAGGGCGCCGAAGGTGGCGAATATCAGTGTACCGGGGAGGACGTTGCGCCTGCTTCCTGTATGGGTGTTAGGCATGGTTCAATGGTTGCGCTAAATTGAAAAAGGGGGGGGGGGGTTAC
>JPKE01002095.1:0-22772 GCA_000750995.1 Pseudogymnoascus sp. VKM F-4520 (FW-2644) | reverse complement strand
GTGGTGGTTCAGTGGCCCGTTCGCTATGCTGGCCCGCTCGCTATGCATGTACGTTACGTTAATATTAGTCATTGCTGCTTTTATCTTTTATCATAACTACGCTTGCTATAATGTGTCTTCTAGCGAATTCATCTTGTTAGCAGTTTATAGAAGGTATGGTTGGTAGAGCAAGATAATTGTTACTCTAGTAGTCATGAGTACTACAAGTTAAAAATAGGTGCAAGAAGCGTACTTGTAGAATAATTAGAGTTAGTGTGTGTAAAACAACAAAGTTATATCTTATTAACAGATAGGACCTAGATTATAACAATCTGTGAAATTCGCTACCAGTATCAATTACAGCTTGACAGCGGTCAATAATTGACCTAATGAAGCCTTGAAGTTCAGTTCTGCCTAACACCTCTCAGCTTTCTTGAACCGCACGCCCACGAGTTTATCATAGCCCATCTTCTGTATGACGCATTCCTAAAGATAATCCTTTACAAGATGCGAAAACGCTTAATTACATTAAGGTCTAGGCAATAAGTATGTAAAAAGATAACCACGATCGTTGTCTAATGAGAAACCTGAGCATAGTGATACCTGGCCATGCCCATGCCTACCCTTCCTTTGACGTACTGTACTATATGTATGTAGCTCTTGTATCTCCATGTGCGGTGTACCTGCTATTTCATAGACTCCCGGCTGAGGGAGCGGACGTCGTCTCTGAAAAAAACCCACCGAGTCTGAATTAGACAGCCATCGGCGTAGATCGTCAATGCCAAGAGCATTGTCACCCTTGACGTACTTCTGCATTAAATCCATCGTGATGAAGCCCAGAGCTCTAATATCGCGAGAAATATTGTCTGGCTGGCGGGTGTGGCAGACTTGTTGATTTGCTGATTATATGAGTAAGGGCCGCTGGGAAGAACAGGATATTTGCCGATTTTAACATCCTCCTCAGTACTCAGAAGGATATTCAAGCAAGTCAGAGAACCATGCTCAAATTTTTCCGATTCAAGAGAGTTAATACTTACTGAGTATCTAGTTTGCCAATGCAGTACAGATTGTACTATTCGTCCTACCTGTGCTAGTATTGCAGTCAATGATCAAGAGAGATAGATATATGCTCTAAGACCGCATAAAAATAGACTGTAGTCACAAAAGCCTCGAGGGTTGTAACGATGTTTACGTGATGAAGGATTTTGATTCTGTATAATGACTTCTCCGAAATAGGCGCGAATGCTTGTATCATGGCGAGCTCCGAGGGAGATGCTTCACCAACCGCCACAGTGACCGTGCCACCGAACTGGAGGCGATATGCCTTTCAAAAGGACTCCCACGGCAACTTCTGTTGGATTCGACTAGACTGTCTAGCGCTCATGCTGTTCGGGGCTCATAACTATTGAAATGATGAATCAAAGATGTAAGGTGATTGATTAATTGAATGAAACTATCTAGGCTGTGGATCTCTGTTTGTATTCAAACAGAGCGTTAGTAAAAGAGCGTTTACATAAGGGGTTTGAGAACCCTTATGCACCTAACCCATTTCCTACAGATTATCACGGGTTCTCTAAAAAGAGAATCCCGGTTGCCTACAGGCACAAAACCCAATTCCTTCCAACAGAATATACATATCATACCGCACAACCTATAATACAGAACAAGTGCTAATAAGTATACCTAAATCCTTCCTGCCCTTCAATGACGAGGTCTCCCCTATCGGCCTTACGATTCTGACGTGCAAAATACCAAAAGTTCTTTGTGACGATCACGACGGTCAATGCCTAGGTCATATATTCCAAATTATTAAAGTTCTTACTTAAACAAATGACACCAAGAGCATGAATACTAGAATGGGAGGAAAGTACGAAAGAGCGAATGATCGGCATACCTGCAATGAAAGAACAACAAGCAGCCCAGGCTTGTACTGCGGCGCATCTTGCTGGCGAAATACAAGGCCTGAAATAAGGCCCCCAAGGCCACCGCCAGCAATCATCATAGCAGACGAGACCGACCTCTTGGCCTGGCCGACTGTTGATAGAGATGTCAGCTTACCTAATTTGTTTGATGGGAGAGCGCGAAGGGTCCCATATTACCTGTATTGTTGTGCTGGTAGCTGAAGAGGGCCGGGATATTGGCATTCGAGGAGGCGACAGCCAGGAACACACCAGCGTAGCGACTAGCGTTAGAGGTGCAGAACCCCATCCTGTTAGAGAACAATATATTAGCGATTTCTTATGAAGCCATGTGCTCCAGATATAGAGTAGAAGAGAATGCAACGAGATAAGACCTCGCTTACATTGCGACACCAGTGATAGTGAAGCATGCACTGAAGACGATGAGGGGACCTCGAATATGAAATTTATCGCCAACATAAGCCGACGAGAACATCCACTAATCATGCCATTAATGAACGATATTCATCGAGGATCAAGTTTCATGACGACTGCTTACAATTGCTGCCAATATATAGGGTGGCAAGATCAGCACATATGTCATTTCTAAAGTGAATCCCATGCCGTGTAGAAGAATCGTTGGTAGGAAGAACGCAAATGAATATGCCACCATGTTCTGCTTAATTTCATCAATCCGACCTTTCGAAAGAGAGCAGAACGAGTACTAACGTTGCAAAGGAGTAGTATAGCCATTTCCCAAACCTTCCAGTCTGAAAGATGTCTCAGTTGGCGCCATAGAGTCAGCTTCTCGGCAATGGCGTCGCCACGATCCCGTTGGATGCGGGCGAGGATGATAGAGGCTTCACGAGTAGTAAGAAAACCGCTCTTGCGGATTAGTCCGGGTTGTGAAGCTAGGCAACTAGTCAGCCTTGGAGGTTGTGGACGAGAGTCGAGTATACCTTTATCAGGAAAGTCAATAAGTAGGAGAAATCCGATGATTGCAACGACGCAAGTAATGATGCCCTCCTATATGAATTTTAACACAATTGTCTCTTAATGTGACCAGTAGGCGAACATACGAGAATAAATATCCATCTCCAGCCGTTCAGACCACCCACTCCTTTCATCTTTTGAATTCCGTATGCAAGAATGCTAGAAAAGCCCGAAGCGAGCATCCCCAGACAATAAAAGCCACTGAATCTATGTGATATTAGCATTACTATATAGATAAACACATACGTAAAGTATTACCGCTTTTGAATCTCAAAGCGCGTGTACCAGCAAGATAGGACTGATAGACAATATAATTAGCTTTAATCGGTATGTTTCTATCAAGACTTACGGAAAATACAACCAGGAAAGAGACCGCCTTCAAGTGCTCCAAAAATAGCACGGCAGGCTATATATATCATTAGTATACTTTATGAACGAAAGACTGGCGTACTCACCTAGGAGCTGCCCCCAGGTATTGGTAAACCCCATGCCTATTGTCACAACACTACTGCTAATTAGCAGAGTCTCTTTGAGATGTAGTCAGTATATGGAAGACCGACCCCCAAGCCCTATAACGAAGTCAGCGAAAATCAGATACCTGTGACCAGAGAATTCATACAAGCAGATTCCCGACAGCCATTTCGCAGGTCCTAGCCTTCTCATTGCTATATTTCCTGGAAAATCGAAGATAATGTAGGTAACGAACAGCTTGGAAAGTTCAGCACCGCACGTCTAATTTGAAGGAAGACCTCACAATCAATGTAACAATGGAGTACCTATCGCCAACCGACAGTTGAAGATCGTCGTCCATGCCAGCGATTCGAGCCTGTTTGTTTATTTCAGTCCTGATCTCCGTGCTGATAGATCTGCTGTGGAACCGTACTCACGACAGATAAGTTGACGCGGTCAATAAGAGAAACAGCATATAGCATTCCCAACGCTGGCATGATGCGCAAATCAATTTTGCGGATCAGTTTCCTGACAACCTTTGCATCCAGGTCATCTCCGAGTTGAAGTGCGTCCGTAAGCTGGGCCTCGGGAGTTGAGAACTTGGTCTCAAGTTGTTCCACAGTTGAAGATGTTTCGTTATCGTGAGTTAGGTTGCCCATTGTGAGAAAGTAATATTAGTTTTGTATGCAAGGGTGATTTGTGCCTGGTTTTGTGCCTGCCGGACTGGATCCTAGAGACTATTGAATACTTCCTAATCGAGGGATACAGGCATGGTATAAGAAGTCTGGAGTCTGGAGTAAATGGTGATATGTCTCTCTACAATCATAGCATACGGACTTCTCAACAGGTAGATAGTTCGACCGAGGTATTGAAGGCCTAGGGTCTAGAGTTACCAAGTCCCTAATAACGGCGCCACAACTCGAAACTACACTTCCTTCCCCGCTTTCCCCACAACAAAAAGCATTCACTCTTCCCCGTTTTCCCCACAACAAAAAGCATTCACCCTTCCCCGCTTTCCCCACAACAAAAAGCATCCACCCTTCCCCGTTTTCCCCACAACGAACCATGCTCAATTCACTAGAAGTAACTATACAAAATTATTCAGCTGCCAGGCTTGTTAGATTTCTTTAGAGGCGGTAGGGTTGGCTGGCTCTGTATGACGATATGAGCGTTACGGCGAGGGAGGACAGGCCACTATGTCACCTGCAAACCTTCAACTATAAATGCATCTGGTATGTAGATGCAGTTTCATTGTAAATCTGCAGCTGCAAGCTAATACCTCCCAATTTAATCCCAGACACTTCATTTCTAGGAGGACCCCTCTCTGCATGTCTCTAAAAAGTCGTCGACGTTGTTCGTGATGGAAATGACGTCAGAGGATGAAAAGTCTAACCGAGGTCCTTCTTGGCTACCACTAAATGGATTAAACCGAGAAGTGGCCGAGGTCAAAGGCCATTTTCGGTGGGACTGTTGGCTGCACAGCAAGGGGACACCATGGCTCTGGTATGGAGTGTGAGTTGGTTTAATGGACGGTCTAGACGTCTGTAATATCTGAGTCGAGTTGCCGACTGCTCGTCCCTGTTCAGTATTAGTATTCGAGGAACTGTACCCCGCCATGGCGGTTCCTTACAACATCGAAATCCCAGCTGCTACGGAGGCGGGATGATGATTGTGGCAATGGTTGACATTTCCTTGAATTTTAGTGGTCTTGAATTTCTTAAGGCAGCGTGATACCTATTTCTCTTCCAAACGTTCACGAGACGCCGATTAATGTGTTCTCGTTATGATCTGTCCTTAAATTATCTGTGTTCCATCTGTATCTGTTTCGGACCCTGTAAAGATGTCGTCGTCACACAATTCAATTGTGCATTTGACCACTTCAGCCTCAACCACAGCTGACGAGAGTCGAATACGCCGAAGGTCCGCTGTAGCCTGTAAGAATTGTAACGTCAGAAAGGTACGCTGTAATGTCGCAAGCTCTGGTCGGCCCTGCGCAAATTGCCAGCACGATAAAGCTGTTTGTCAAATATTACCACGTAAGAAGAACGGGTGAGAGCTACCTTCGTCTATCACACAACAGATCTATACATTTCTGACAGTCCTTATCCAAACTCAGGCCGAAAAGGAAACCTGTTTTGCAGATGGTTGAAACACAGGAACCTGCAGAGACCCGCCCGACGCGGTCAATGCAACGACCATATCATGCCTCGTCGTCGTCGGCTGATAAAGCCGCTGGTTCTGCACCGTCACCTCTAGACCCTGATCCGCTCTTATCGGAGTCTAATACATGGCTACGCGGAGAGGAATCGGGCAATTTGCCATCAGCTCTGGAAGGGGATGAAGCCGCCGATAGTGCGAACTATGCTGTTGCGCTCGATTCGAATGTTGTACAAGAGATAGACCAGAGCCCTGCTTTGATGTACATAGGTAAGTGACATTGGAACCTCTCGGATTCATCGAATGGGGAACATCTGACGTTCTTAGGCGACCAGCAAAGTGCAAGCAGCTTTGTTTTCGACCTGTGTAATGGACCGTCACAAACATCACACTACCTGGTTCCACGCGGCACAACCAGAAGACAACGACCAGAAGATCTCAACTATCTGCGGCTAAAAGGATGTTTTTCTGTACCATCGCAAGACATTTGTGAAGATCTGATCCGCGCATACTTCTTACACGTCCATCCGTTCTTACCTATCATTGACGCGAGACATTTCCTAGAGGACTTCGTCAGCCATGGCTATCACAACATTAATCTTTTGCTCTTGTGGAGCATGTTCTTTGCAGCTACAAATGTAGGTCTAGCGGGTAGATAAAGTGACATTCTGCTAACAATATAAGTTTGTTGATTCTGAAGTGCTTCAGAAAGCCGGCTATACGTCAAGGAAAGCTATGAAAAGAGCTATGTACCAACGAGCGAAGGTGCGGATTCTAAATGCAGGACATTAGAAGTATCTACTAGCTAACTTATTATCATCGCAGTGCTTATATGATAGTGACTACGAAGAGGATAAGGTATCACTCATTCAAGCGGTCATTCTAATGGCCTTTTGGTACTCAGACATGGAAGACCGAACTGGCGCGTGGCATTGGATGGGTATTGCTATCGGGCTATGTCAGACCATGGGTCTTCATCGCAATCCCAGAGTAGACACTGTCAAGCAGCATCTATCGAAAGAAACAATAGGTCTATTTCGTCGAATATGGTGGAGCTGTTTCGTTCGTGACCGGTGGCTATCCTTGGCTATGGGCCGGCCTATGAGAATTCAAATAGAGGACTGTGATACACCTATGCCCACCGTCAATGATGTCACAAAGGAGTTGGAAGGCATCTCATGCCCAACCACCCGCAGCTATCTGCCTAATGGTCCAGAAAAGCTTGCAGGGCTTTGGGTGAAGCTGTTAAGGATAAGTGATGCGTTGGGGACTATGATTCGAGTTTTCTACAGGCTTAAGGGAACCAAGGCGGACCTGAAAGATATGAAGAAATGCGAGGAGGAGATTCTTCAATGTGCTCTGAGCAGCGAAGAAAAAGGAGAGGAAGACCACACCTTATTGTTTCACGTCCACCAACTTCAGCTCTTCTACGAGTAAGCTTCTAATGATCGTTATTAATGGGAAGTACTAACGAATACTAGAGCAACAATTATAGTGCTGCATCGGCCATACCTTCTCCCAAGAGCCAATGAGATGGCTTCTTCGGAAGAGAAGTCGTGGCAGGCGCTCTCTCGGCAAAAGGCGAAAACAGCAGCAACTAATACTAATGTAGTACTTGAAAGACTCATAGATTTGGACATGATAAAGTGTCTGAAACCAATGACGTAAGTTCACAAGCAAAATAAGTCGAATATTTAAGCTAAATGTAAGCAGTGTTACCGCCCTAATTCCAGCTATGCAGATACACCTGCTGGAATCGACATCAGCCACTCCACTTCTTCGAAGCTTTGGCACTCACAAGTTACGACTTTGCATGATGGTACTCTCGGAACTTCGCGCGACTTACTGGGGCGCGGACTCAGTTTATAGACTATTCGAAAGAGCGGAAGCTAAATTGATTAAACATCAAATTAAAGGTACGGCAGGTAGGAATGATGGACGTTCTGGTAACTTGTTGCCATTAACTCCCGAGTCATCAAACTCTACTCAAACCCAATTTGCAGACACCCAGGACTTTCCAGGCAGCTTGGATGACCCTAGTAACTTTCTCTGGGATCAATTTGACCTGACTGCTATGATGGATGGCGATGCATATCTCCAATCGGACCCAGCTTTGATACAAGACGGAGCGGTAAGGGAAGGGATCAATGAAAGTCCTCTTAGTGAGAGCATGCATGAGGATTACGGCATCAACACTCTACTAAGCCTAGAAGAGTTTAATAGCCAGTGTCATTTCATGTCGCAAATAAGATAAAAGAACCAAATATAAAATTCCTATCGAGGCCAGTTATCTCTCTATATCCAACGACATCAGAAAGCTCTATCTTTGGGTCTCTCTTCAAAGTAGCAAGGAATCAAAAAGCTCTTGTCCTCATATCCAGCTCCCGTTTCATTACATCAAAATACCAAACAGCATTGCCTTCGGGATCGAGTTCCGTGCTCCTGTAACCATTTCGAAATTACGAGAAGCGATTTCCGTAGTCCGTAATCTCGAAATTCTCATAGCGGGCTTCCTGAAGCGGACAGCGTGGTCCAGTAATGCAGGTACGGGACATCTCCTTCCCTCGGGCTCCATTATCTCCGCCTGCCCTCTTCATGATTGCTAATACTTGCTAAGTTCTTCCGCAACAGTTCGTGATTCAAGAATGGGAAGAGGCATGGTCCGGTCACGGCGATTTGGCCCGGAAGCTCGTCCGTGTGGGAATATGCGTCTGTCATAGCGGAGGCTGTGGGTTGCAACGACTTGATCGATGTTCGCTGTGTGCGTCATGACCTTGAACATGTAGCGCGTATGCCACTCAAGAATGGGCAATATTGACCCATGATATGCAGGCCCGTTCGCTGCAAGGAAGTCTGGAGGGTTCTATTAGCTCAATCATTGATTTGAAGATGTGGGACGCTTGGTGAAGAGGGGGGCTTCTGTGATTGTGTAGTCAGAGAAGGATTGCTGATGGAATATTTCTCTTGCTCATGGGGCGGATTTGCGGTGGATTTGTTTGAAAGGAATTGGGGTTTGAGCGAGACCGTGGAAGGCTGCTCGGCAGCAGAGGGAGCCATGACGCTGGCGAATACTAAATAAAATTCCTAACTTATATTGCTGTTTGAGTTTTCTGAGTTCTTGCGGTTAAAATCACTTCAGGGATAGCTGTAGTACTTATCGTTCAATTTGTTTGCTTAGACGTCTTTAGTGTTGTAATCTGGTGTTCCGACACTAGATATTCGGGCCGTATTGGGCTCAACTTATGGCTCGTGTAAAGCGTAGGTCCCAGGGTATCACGGGAGTTCAGAGAACCAGATCAGAAGGCAGGAAGGTTGGCAACAGTAATACAATAGGTCTACGTAAATGCAACGACTATTGACTGAAGGTCTTCCTCTGAAGCCTTCAGCCCCTTTTATCCAGGAACCGGTTGCCCTACTTTGCCGAGCCCTGCTGGCTCCACCGCCAGGTCCCTGGGGGTTGGCCGCACGTGCCATCACGTGAGGCCGGCCTTACAGCTCGATAGCCTAGCAATTAGGGATATAGGCACGCCGGACAGGCCTCAGTTACTAATTTAATAGTCGATTGATTCACCAAATAGGTGTCCACGTACGCTGCTCGTATACTGGTGGCTGGCCCCTGGGCACGAACCCGAGCCCGATTAATCGGTCTAGCTGCATTCTGGTGCGCTGCCAGGCGCACCAGAATGCATTTGCTGATGTGTGATATACATTTGGATATCACACATCAGCTTATGTGACCCCCAACTAAGTTTCCAGCTGAACCGATTTACGACACATTGCCCAAAATGAATATTACCCTATCCCATCTTTCAGAAGATGACGTAGATAACCTTCAGCCAACCAATCATGTTAAACTAAGAAGTAGTTGAAGAACGAATGAAAAATCTCAATATCTGCTAGACATCTAAGTCGTAGGCTATCAAATTCTGATTGACAAATGATATTACGGTCTCGCACTCAGTCTCCGGCCTTCCAGCAGTGTTGGGCACAAAGCACCCGATTAAATACCCACTAGGGGCCATTTTGAGTGCAGGGTAGCCGATTCCTGAAACCGATTCAAAAATTTATTGCAAGAATGCTTGAAGATTAGGTTCCGTAGCCTAATATACATGAACCTAGATGACGTTCTCGACTTTGGAATCAACTCGTTTCCTAAATGCAACCAACTCTGCTGACGCCGCCTCGGCTTGCTCCATGACCAGCATATGTGTTCCAGGGTTCAGCTCCTTGTATTCTCCGTACTTGCATCCCTCGAATGTTGGCTTCATAATCGCTGGAGTGGCTGACAAATCCTGTGTCCCAGCAAGCACAAGAACTGGAACTTGTATTTCACCAAGCCGGCTGACGCAGTCCAAGCCGGCCATGGCTCTCCAAGCAGCGGCCCAGTCCTCCACACGAGCTCGTCTATGGCATGCTCTGGCATAGCGCACCATCCATTCATCTCGTGCAATTGTCTCAGGTAAAAACCAGCGAGTAATTGACTCCCCAAGAAGAGATTGTACGCCATTGGCCTCAGCCCGAGTAGCCCGGCTCAGAAGGATCTCATGTCCTTTAGAAGTGCTTGCGATGACTGCAAGAGATCGTACTCGCTCTGGATGTGCGAGGGTGAAGTACTGTGCAACTGCACCTCCGTAAGAAGCTCCATAGACGTCTATCTTATCAACACCTAGGTTGTCAAGAAGCTCTCGCAAGTCCTCTGCAAGGTGATCTAAGTCTTTCGTAAGTGGCGCAGCTCGTGCTTGTCCATGGCCTCGTAAATCGTACGCGATGACTCGTCCAGTTGAAGCAAGTTCGGGGAAAACTTCTTTCCACATGTGGCAGTCCATTGACAGAGCATGGATTAAAACAATTGGAACGCCAGCTCCGTGACTATCTCTAACGAGCGTGTTGTGGTCTTGAAGTTGAACCACCTTCTCCTCAAGGTCTGGCAGACTATAGTTGCGTGCTGCAAACAGCGTCTCGCTAATACGACGAATCCCATTCACCGCCCGTGGCGCACCAGAGAACCCAGAAACTAGGTTGACAAGATCGATAATCTCAGTCTCAGTCGCTCCATGCTTCAATGCCCCACCCAAATACACCTGAAGTTGATCCGTTGTATCGCCCATAGCAATCAAGACTGCGATCACTACCATGGCCCATTCACGATATCCCAGGCTCGTATTGGAGTTGTTGCCAAACCCATTCTCAATCAGACTCCGTCCAAGATAGGGATTTGCAAGCTCCAGCTGCTGCAGATTCTTTGCCAGCAACGGTCCAGCGAGGGATTCAGCCTCGTGCAGCCCGAGAGTTCTGCGAATGCTTGGACCTTGTGTGCGAGTTTTCCTGGCCTGTTCTAGCTTACCATTAGTGGTGACAAACGTGCTTTTCTTTAAAGAATCCATGTCAGGGCTGTTGGCAGCTATGGCTGATGATGACATGTTCCTGTCAATAAGTTGCCTTTGCTTAAGCGATTCAATTGTGTCGGAGATGAAGTAACTGTTCTAGAAAGTTTCACACTTTTCTCAACTTCGGGACTGGAGCATACATATTCTCTGGTCGGGCAGAACGAGTATAGTATCGTAGTTGGCCCGAGGTCGATGGAGAATTATTGAACAGAGACGTCCAGACAAGCACCCTAGACCCCTTACAGTAATATTGCCGAGATGCGGGGTAAGGTAAAGTCAGAGCCAACGGTACGATGGCCTTCTCTCCAATACATTCCGATTCACCACTTTCAATTGACGGCTATTCTGCGGCCCACCTTCGCTGTGCCATCTGGGTCGAGCCTGACTTTTGCGTCGGATCGAGGTTACAGATGTCTACAGCGTGATAGTGCCGCTATTTCCATCATCCATGTGGTCGATAAGCTTCATCTTTGGTGCTTTGACTCCTTATTCGCTTGCGTTTAATTCCTCAGAATCCATCCACCAGTTTTCATAGTCTAATTGCATCTACTCTGACAAAGGTTTCCTAGCAATCTTTCTACCATTAAGTGTAGCACATATAACTCCTTTGCACACCCCTGACTAGGACAAGCCATGTACATTAAGCCAAGTGGAGAAGACCAAGAGACAGATGTTGTCGTTATTGGCACTGGACCTGGCGGTCTATCTAGCGTCGGCTCAGCAGTAGCAGCGGGGGCTGAAGTCATAGCAATCGAAGCGCACGATAACATAGGAGGCAATGGACTCCTCTCTACCGGCTGGGTCATCTTCGTGGATACCCCTATGCAACGCTCGCAAAATATTCAGGACTCAGTCGACCTATTTATGAAAGATTGCAAGAAGCTTGTTGATGAGAGTAGCCTTATCTATGGTCTTGTTTGGGATGAAAAGCTGTCGCGCATCTTTGCAGAAAATAGCGCGGAGATGTACGAAATCCTTACCAAGAGAGGAGTTAGGTTTGACCGATTGATCAAGAGGCCATTACAGACAAGCGTGGATCGATTGGCTGCTGTGGAGGATACAAAGATGTTCCCGGCCGCTTTTGAGCGTGATTTTGCGGGACCGCATGTCAAGACCTATCTTCAATGCTCAGCTCAACGACTCCTCGTCGAGGATGGGGTTGTAAAGGGCGTTCGAGTCCAGCCAAGAGACGGAAGCCGTTCATTTATTGTCCGTGCTCGCAAAGGGGTCATCCTTGCTACAGGCGGATATCAAGCAAATCCAGCCCTTCGCAGACACTATCAGGTGGACAAAACAGCGATGGACATATATCCCGGACTTCCTACTTGCCGCGGAGATGGTCATTTACTCGGCCAGGCGCTAGGCGGGGATTTGGTCAACATGACAATGATACCACCGATTATAGCAGTAGCATCGCACTTAACCGAGTCGGCTATTGCAGTCAATATCAGTGGCTGTCGTTTCCATGATGAGGCTGGGCCATATCTTGATCGTGTTAAGGCGTTAGAGTGGCAAAATCAGCAGAAGGGATTTTACATCTTTGATGGGAAAACGTTTGCGGATAAGCGTTTTTACGTGGATCAAATGCCTGGGGAAAGAGACTCAGCTGCTACACTTGAAGAACTTGCTGCCAAAATCGGAGTGCCGGGAGATGCTTTGACGCTCTCTGTACAGCAATGGAACAACTTCCTAGCCTCCGGCACAGATCAAGAGGAAGGAACCGGTCGAGTACAGTTTGCGCCCGATCGCCGCGGCATCATCGAAGCGCCATTTTATTCCAGCCCTATGATTTCAGGCGTCAGCTTGTCCGTCGGGGGTTTCGTCACAACGGAGACCATGCAGGTAGTTGATGTCTTTGGCCAGGTGATACCAGGATTATTCGCTGTGGGCGATTGTGCAGGTGGACTTACTCCCACGGCAGAAATGGGGGGTACGCATCTTGGAGGTGGGTTTGTTCTCGGCTGGGTTGCTGGCAGGGCGGCCGCAACAGGTCAAAATAGTCTTCCGCATACGAGTGCAACGTTTGGTCAGTCTATGGACCAACGGGTGCAGATGAGTGGGCCAATTATCAACGTTGCAGCAGCTCAAATATAAGCGAAGATGTGATTGGATAATGAATACTGTTTCCAGTACAACCAAATATGTATGTATCTTCAACCGGACGTGAAAAATGTTGGAAGGAATTGGGTTTAGTGCATGTACGTACCCGGGGATTCTCTGTTTGGAGAATCCGTGAGAATCTTCAGGAAATGGCTCAGGTGCAAACTCTCTTTTACAACGCTCTATTTGAATACAAATAGAACTCCATAGCGTAGATTGTCTTTTTCTCAATGAATCACTTTATCATATTGAGCTAAAGCACCCAACTATCTTTACAGATGATTTAAAAATTACAGATGGAGTCTTTACTATCACAAGTGACAATGCATCAAATAATACATCAATGCTTAATCAATACGAAATTCGAGTAGCAGATAATCTAACAACGAATCAGCCATGGAGATTTAATGTTAAAGAAGGTGGTGTACGGTGCATGGCACATATTATAAATCTAGCTGTTCAGGCAGCTCTTACAACGATGAAATCTGTACTATTAGAGGAGCTTGAGAGTTATCAAGTTCAAGAGGGTTTACCTCATACTCGGATTAATGATATCTATTCTAAAAAAGAAGAAGTTGTTATTGCTTCAACTAAGTTCCGGAAGCACATCTGTAAAGCTTAGAGGGCAAGGTTCAATCTAGAATCTTTAGAAAGGTGTTCCATTTTAATGGTGGAGAAATTCTAAATCAATTTCAAAATTTAAATATGTATAACGGTTTTCCCCCAAAAATCTTGCTTCTCCAGATATTGATATGCTTCTCGCGCTTCTTGAAACCCAAACATCCTATTTGACACAATTGGCTTGATTCCATTTGCCTCTACGAAAGAATTCATGTCCTGAAACATCTTCCGCGATCCGACATTTATGCCCCTTATGATGCAGAGGGCATTTTGTATCAAAGAGAAGCTCGCTGGACTGTTACTCTTTCCACCTAAAAATCCTACCATAGAGACAACCCCTTCTGGTCTGATCGCCTTCAACGACTGCGGTATTGTAGCTTCACCACCAACTTCAATAACGTGGTGCACACCAAGTCCATCCGGAGTCAAAGATTTTGCCTCCACCCCCCAGTCCAGATTTGACTTGTAGTTGAGTACATGGTGGACTCCGAGTTGCTTCAATTTCTCTTCCTTCTCAGAGGTTGACGTTGTACTAATGACAGTCGCTCCAATAGCAAGGGCAAATTGAATTGCGAATATAGACACGCCACCTGTGCCTTGAGTGAGTAAGACATCTCCTTTCTTAAGAGATCTTGACTCAAGACCAAATAAACAATTCCAGGCGGTGACAGCGGCACACGGCAAAGTAGAACCCTCAGCAAATGACAAGCTCTTTGGCAAGAGAACAAGTCCAGTCTCCTCAAAGATACCGTATTGCCTCAAGACCCCATCGCGCTGGCTTCCCAAACTGCTTTGACGGATTTTTGGTGTGACGATGCCGTCTTGGTGATCTTGCATAAAAGACATGCAGACTTTGTCTCCAACCTGGAATTCAGTAACTTGTGTGCCTTTAGCAACAATTTGTCCAGCTCCATCCGAGCAGGGCACGAATGAGTTCGTAAGTGGTAATGGGTAACGTCCAAAGGCCATGGCAATGTCACGGTAGTTCAAGGAAACTGCCTCGATTCGAACGAGACACTGTCTCCCCGTCACATCAGGTATCGACACATTCTCTTCAATCTGAAGGCCAGCAACGCCACCGTTCGGGTTTAATATCCATTGGGAGGCTCTCTTGGCAGGCATCGCAAGAATGGTTTTGGTATAGATGATCGTTCGTACGTCAATGCCGGTGTTGACCACTGCCACTACAGTTCAATTTTTGTAGGTTTTAATGTAAAGAAATATATTTTCCCGCTGAACCTCTAATGATATACGTCTGAAACAGTCGGACATCCCAGAGGTCGTCTCTATTTTCCTTGATGGAAAGCAAAGATGGCCGAAAAGTCGGCGCCGACGTTTCGGCCATCACACCACCCGTGGTTCTCTCCACACCCCCAACCCCCCCCGCCTTGCGCCTTTGCTGTCCGTCAAGGAAGATATGACAGTAGATCTTGTATTTGTATTAGTCACCCCCAAATAGGACCAGATAATCCAGCATCAAGCTATTAACGAAGTTGTGGCTATGGTCAGGACCGTGCTTCATAGCCACAACTTCGTTCATAGCATATACGGGGCTGGGGGTTCGCCGCGAAAGAGAGAAAGTTCGCCAAACATGGTATAACTGCCCTGGTCTTAAAATAAACCCGCATCAATATGAATTTGTCGAAATGTGAACCGGTGTAGATATTAATGAATGATACGTCACGAAATAACAATTTATATATTTCAGGAGGCACCTTAAGCAGTTTCAATTGGGATTCAAATTTGCTACTTATCACTAACTTACGAAACCATATAGATCCATTGCCACTCTATCGATACCAAGTTGTCGTCACGCCGCCGATCATCTCTTGCTCACTGTTCTTTGCAACGGTATTTGCAAACAAAGTCTTCTGCCCAGTTGCTCTGATCCGGGCATTGCACCATCCCTTACTAGTAGGGGCTTCATCGTCTTTGAACCACTTATTGATTCCAGCCTTTCGCAGAACTGGGCTTTCCTCAAGCAGGGTATTAATGACAACATCATCATTCGGGACCACAAAGTAAAAGAAGCCGCTTCTGTCAAATCCTCGTTGGTCCTGAGGAGGCTCGATCACCCTGTGAACGGCGGCCTTGAAATAATCTCCTGTCCACCACATCATAATCTCGCCGGCGTTCACAATCATTGCTCCAGGAATATGTTTCACATATTTCCATTGCGCGTCATCGGTGTAGTTTCGCACCTGTAAACTCGACATTGGTTGACTGAACAAGAGTGAAAGACTACTGAAGTCTTGATGGCCACCAAGCAAGAGTGACGTCTCTCTATTTTCCCCTTTTGCCTCAGACATGTAGTACTCCATCCAGCGAGCCCAAGACTCGTCGTGTTTTTCATAGCTGTGGGCATTGACAAAGAACTCCTCATCTTCAATCTCGAGAGCCATGGCAAAAAGCTTTAGGATCTTGGAGAGTATGTCTTTATGGATCATGTCGACCAAACTCTGTATTTCCTCACGGTGAGGCTCCAAAGCGGCCGGTTGTTCATGCAAACTCATATTCCTGTTGATGTTGAAATTCTCGATTCGATCTGGGGCGCCATTGGCGGTCTTCCAGTGTCCGCGAGGCTTGAAGCCTGGGTATTCGCCTTTTCCAAGAATATCGGCCTTCAGTCTGGTCTTTTCTTCCAGCGGTGTACGCTTGAGAATGGTATGGCCGATGTCAACCTGACGAGTGATGACCTCTTCGGAAATGCCATGATTGATGATGACAAAGAATCCATGGGTGCGCATGGCTTTATGGACCTTATCTGCGAGTTCTTGTCTGGCGGTTGGGCCATCGCCATAAAAGGTGAAATCCAGAATTTCCAGGTCAGCGAAGTCAAGGTCTTCTTTAGTTGTTTGCACAGGAATAAAGTGATCAACGTTAGGAAGTGCTTTGGACGTCATTTTTTCGTTTTCTTTCTTCAACAAGAGAAGATAAGAGTAATGTAATATATTTAAAACCAGAGTCAACAAGTGTATGGTGCGATATTGAGCTGCTTAGAGAGATTCACGAAGCCCTCGTTTACAGGCAGAAGTGATCTACCGAATTCATTAGGTCTATCAGCTCCGTTTATCCGAATATCACACCCTAGGCGTGGTACCCCATAAGGGGGGATTAGTTTCTTATTTCCTAACCCCATGGGGCCGATTTCCGGTCCGAAAAGTCGGCCCTTCTGCCTTCGCGGTAGTCACCGCTCTTCCGGAACCTCGGCTCTGTCTTCTAAGCCTTACTCTTATCTAAATGGTGTAAGTTATCCTTGACTCATGATAACCTTATTGGCTCTCTACTTATTGCTACATGCTAAAGAATACTTATGGTGATCTCGAATCTGTGGTCTTGGGTTAGCTGGACCTGATTTAGACGGTTCGCTTAATGAATAACTGTAAGGCCGGCCGCACGTGATGGCACGTGAGGCCAACTCTCAGGGGCCTGGCGGTGGAGCCGGCAGGGCTCGGTAAAATAGGGCAACCGGTCCCTGGATAAAAGGGGCTGAAGGCTTCGGAGGAAGACCTTCAGTCAATAGTCGCTGTATATACGTAGACCTATTGTGCTTACTGAATACGATACCTTCCTGCCTCCTGACCTGGTTCCCTGGACTCCCGTGAGACCTTGGGCTTACGCTTTACAATAACCGTCATCATCTGGATAGTAAATAATGAAATCTTTCCATAATAATATCTTTTATTCAAGGCTGATATATCTAAACGTCTTAGACGCTTTTTCTTGGCTAGGACATGAATGAGGAATCTAGTGAGGAATAGTACAAGATCGGAGTCCATGTGAATCCTCTGAGATAAACTTCTATCGAATCTGGATAGTATACAGTTAGGCTCAGACGCCAGTAGGCAACTGTACCAATTGTATCAAACCAAGATTATGTGCAACCGATAAACCCGATCAGTCACTTAACCCTGGAACCTTGGACACTTCCAGAAACTCCCTAGTCTCCTTTACTTCAACCTTCTCTGATGGGATGACGACCGTGAGAAAACGACAATACTCGGAGGTGATATTCTTCCACGCATGCATTGTGCCTCTGGAAGGGTCAAAAATATCAGCTTGACGAAAATAAAAGGGGTTTGAAGATACGATTGACACTTACTTCTGGACATACACATCCCCTTCATTCAGTGTGTGTTCTACTCCATCGTCTAGAATGATTTTCATTGATCCCTTTAAGACCACGCCATAATCAAGACTTTGATTTCGATGCAAGAAGCCTGGTGTCCCTTTTGGAGTTGGGGGTAAATCCACAATCTGACACACAATTCCCTTCTCTCCCCGATTTCGGCGCAAGTTGTCCACCGTCAGCTCTTCCGTTGAGCCCTGAATCTTGACTGGGTAATTTCGAGTTCGGTGAATTAATGTAACCCCGAGAGGTAGATTTGATAAACCTGCCTGCGATAGAGCTACGGGAACTGGATTGACTGGTACTAGGACTTCATCAAAATCGAAGATAGCTTTGCCTTCTTTGTTGTGCCCTGTCACGAGCCTTCGTGTACTAGGTAGTTCAGGTAATGGCTCCATGGTTCCGAAAATTACAGGAATACACTCTTTTTCTGAGGTGGCTTTAATAGAGTTGTTCCTAGGTCTTGAATGCAATTGCATTTCGCTGTTTATATTAGCATTTCCCGAGGTTTACCACCGAAATCCCGGAGTCAAGGAATGCGGACCCTCCGCATAATACTATACCCCTGCGAGTCAGCGTCGCCGATTTTTCGGCTTTGTGATGCTCATCTACGTTAGCGACTCCTGAGCTTTGACTTGCAGACTCCTTTTCTTAGAGAAAAGAAAGCCCATAATCAGTTCACCAATCTCACTAATTATAGGCACTACTAAGCCTGAATCAATGAAGTACTTTTAGAATTTCAAAAGCCTCTATTTTTAAAGTCACAATTTGAAAGCGATTGAAGGTAGATTTTCTATTCTCTTTCCTTTATATATAGAGCTAAGGTAGCACATGGTCTCCACCCCCGTGGCTAAAAACGTCCTCCACACCACCTGGACTCTTTGTCGAGTTCATAACAAATACCTAAAGGAAATATGAGCCTCACCAACTTCTTCTAGAGAATTATTGTTGGCAATGTCAGGATGAACTTCCCCTCTGTTTGCATATTCCATCTCCAGACGCTCCTTCTGTTTGTTCATGCGCCTCATGTATATGTACGCTACGAAGACGGTGAAGCAGGCAAGACAATTTAAGGACAAGACGACCGCGTGCCCTTTGATATAAAGAGGTGGAGTATTGTAGATCCTCGTGCCCATAATTGACCATATAAGGCCGAAAATTTCAGCAAGTGCCCAGGTGGTGCCTCGCTTGGTAAACCCGACAGTATTAATGTTCAGCCATACTGGAACCAGTAGGATACACGTGTAGCAGCTGGCAGTGATGAGACATGTAGCGAAAATATCGACTGGCTTGTAGTGAACAGTGAGCAACAGGATAAAACCAATGCATCCAATATCGAAAGATCCAAGAAGGAATGGCATCTTTCTGTTAAGTCTATCGGAAAGAAATCCGCTTCCCAGAACCGTACAGAAAGAACAAGCATAAGGAATGACTGAAAACAGCTGAGTTTGTACTTTCTAAAGTATTAGCAATTTTACTAATGCTAACAGAAGAAATGACTTACTGGGCGAGAATCCAAAAGTGGAGATAAAGGATGGCAAGAAACTCCCCACAACGGAAACACCCATGACGCATGCACCCTGCGACAAGGCAAATAGCCACGACTTAGGATCTTTGATAACTTCGAGAAACTGCGCTGGTTTGACTTTTTCGTGCGCAGTGTTATATGCTTTGATCTAGTTAGTGAGAGAATCGAAACATCAAGGGGATACGTACAAGCAAAACGAACAACCGCAATGTCAATCTCCTCTTTGGTGAAGAGCCAATGTTTTTTGCCATTCTTTTGAAGATCATCTGGCAGCCTTGGAAGCAGAACGAAAGCGATGATTCCAATCCCAATTGCGACACACCCTTCTATTATGAATAGCCACGACCACGGTGCTCGTCCTGTTTTCGCGAAGGTCAGATGATTTTGGATACCGTATGCAATCAGGACACTGAAACCACCGGAGATAGTGGAGCAAGAGAAGAAGATAGCTATAACAGTTAGTGAAAAGAGCATCAACCTAAGAGCCGCTTAAATAAAAGATAAGCCCACCTGTTCGAAAAGCGACCTCATCTCTTTTATACCAAAGACTGATGTAGATTACCAAAAATTGGACATAGGCTTGTCCACAGCCAAGCAAAAGTCGGAGTGCCAGAATTGTAGCGTAGTTTTTGGCCACACCCATACAGCACAAAACCACACCGAAATAGATAACCGCAACACCGACAGATCTGTTTGGTTTGAATATACGTGAAGTGACGTTGGCAGGGACTAAGAGAACGATGTAACCGACAACTAATCAGACAGAGTCAGTTCCAAAGCTGGAGTTGATATCTAGATCTTACAAAACATGGTCAAACAGTTGTAAAACTGATCAGCAGTCATGTGAAGGTCCGTCTGGAGACCCATTATTCTTGCATTCCCTATAGAGTTGCGATCCTAACCAGGGAACGTTTCGTTAGTTGTTATTTTTAGTCCGTGCCTCTTGTCTTGTGCTAGAACATACCAGATATGTAACCCACCAGACCACGGAGCATATTGGGAGGATCACAAGGTCCGCTTTGAGAAGCAGCTTCCGTTCTGCTTTTGACTTCTCAGCGTATCGCCCAGAGCCAGCAATTTCCTGAGTTACAGAAATCTCCTCGATATGATCAGCGATGGAAGTATCGCTTAATTGAATGTCCGGTTTCTCCATCTCTTCAGCATGTATAGGTTGCGTTTCCCGGAGGAGAAAAGATAGAGGGATTGTAAAGGCCTGGTCCGACCAACCAAAGATGTGTAGGAAGAAACTGTACCTCCGCCTATGAAAGAGTAGTAAGTCAGGTGAATATAAATATAAACAACTTAACATCAATTTTATTAGATTGTGAATCTTTCGGAACCTTATAGGAAGCTTGTAGGTAGAGGTTGAGAGCGTACTCGTTCTTATTTTCCTTAAAAGCGAGAACTCTACTTTCTTAGAAGTCTCGCTCTCTCTTAGCTATCCTAATGCGGTATGGTCAATGCTTGGTAACCTATAGTTGCCAATCACTTAACCAATCTGAGTACAGCATAACGTAACAAATTTCTTCCCCATGGGAAAAGAATGTGGGGAAGATCCAGGCACGGGCGGACGCTGGTCCATGGGATTATAAGCGAACTTTGGGCGTTACTAGTGGCCGAAATATCGGCGGTCGAAATGTCGGCCACCATTCTATATGACCGATTTGACGACTAGTCTCCGATAACATAATCTGTTGGGGCTGGTATGGCCGAAAAGAGCGGCGGAGGCGTTGGTTATGTTTTTGTGGGACCATAGGACGGTGCAATTCACTGATGGGTTGATTCTCCATATTGGGTGTACAGTGGTCACCACGCAAGCTACGCAGCCCCGAAGGAAACCCTTACCTGGAACATCCAATAAATGATATGTCCTCTCTCCAGTTTCCTGGTAAATTTCCCCAGATTTTCCAGCACCGGATAACCGCCGCAGCATTTCCCGCCCAAAAAATAACCCTCATTACTCATTAGTTTGCCTATCTATTACACCAGTTGCAGCGGCCATGGGATCTGATCAATCTCCCCACGATGACAATCCAAACAAAGTTCAAGGACACACGGCGGCGTCTAGATTGCGCCATCTCCTTCAAGAAGATGGTAAGACAATTTTCTGTCCTGGGGTCTACGACGGTCTCACTGCACGAATCGCTTTGAATGCACGATTCGACTGTCTCTATATGACTGGCGCCGGAACTGCAGCATCTAGATTGGGCATGCCTGACATTGGGCTGGCAAGTATGAACGACATGGTGGAAAACGCCGGAATGATTGCCTCACTTGATCGATCTGTTCCCTTGATCGCAGATGCAGACACCGGATATGGGAGCGCACTAGTGGTAGCCAGGACTGTAAGGGCATATATTTCAGCTGGTGTGGCCGGAATGCACATAGAGGATCAAGCATTAACAAAAAGATGCGGCCATCTCTCAAACAAAGAACTTGTCGACGAGGAAGTCTACCTCAGTCGAATACGCGCAGCGGTGATGGCACGGAATGAAATGCGGAGGATATCTGGAGGTGTCGCAGACATTGTTATCATCGCGCGGACCGACTGTCTTCAATCACTTGGATACGAAACGGCAATCTCACGTCTTCGCAAAGCCATCGATATAGGTGCAGATGTGGTTTTTCCGGAAGGTATGACCACACTTTCTCAGTGCAGCCAAGTTTGCAAAGATCTCTCACCAACACCTGTCCTTCTGAACATGGTGGCCGGTGGAATTACCCCTGACCTCGGTGTTGATGAAGCCAATCGACTGGGCTTTAAGATAATCCTATTTCCTGCCGTGGCCTTGGGTCCAGTGTTTGAAGAGGTCGACGCAGCGATGAAGAAGCTGATGAAGAATAAACGGGCGGAAGTGAGTGAGATGCAGCGAACAGGAGGTGTTAAACATTACTTTAATATGTTAGGCCTGGAACAATACATGGAGTTCGACACAGCTGCAGGGGGAACATCATTTGCCAGTGGAGCAAGATAGAGTACATGGAGAAGCTTTGGAGAGCTCTAGTTAGCTTGAATAAAGATATAACGTGGTTTATCAGCATGTCGCGCATATCAACATGTCGCGCACTTTTCCCCACCCTACTCCCCATCAACTTTAACACGCGTTTTCCCAACCACCCCTAATGGAAATTCAAACCCAAGAAGCGCGAATTATTCTAGCTATTAAGGCTATTCAATCATCCAAAAAAAATTAGCCGTCGCTCTGCTGCAAAGATCTATAACGTCCCCGAATCTACGTCCTGAATATCGACCAAAAGGTTACAAATTGACCAAGCTAGAAGAGGAAGTGATTGTTCAAAAGATACTTGATATGGATACCAGAGGATTTGCGCCCCGGCTAGCTGGTCTGGAAGCTATGGCAAACTTTATTTTGAAATCGCGAGGAGGGAAATGCGTTGGGAAGCTCTGGGCTCATCGATTCATACAACGTCGACAAGAGTTAAAGACGCCTTTTAATCGCGTTTACGACTTCCAAAGGGCCTTATGCGAAGATCCTAAGCTAATTGGCGCGTGGTTTCAACTAGTTGAG
>JPKE01002092.1:0-32102 GCA_000750995.1 Pseudogymnoascus sp. VKM F-4520 (FW-2644) | reverse complement strand
GAGTCACGTGTTGAAAAGGGGGTTGTTTTGCGAAAAAGGGGTCACTGCGATTTGGGAGATGATTTTATTGCAAGGTAGAGAGTTTGATACGGGAGAGGCGACAGGATATCAACAACATCATCCAACTCCGTCCACACACAAACCGTCGTTCTCTACTTGGAGTCGTCCATTTTCAGACACTAGAATATCGAGCGTGCCTCCTTCGTTATTGCTCCCAACAATAACCGTATTTAGCGCGTCCTCCCATGATCCAAATGGGTGTCCCTTGGGCATTTTCAATAGCTCTTAGGCATCTGGCTAATGGTATCGATTTGCGCTCATGGCGTTGGTATATTTGTGAAGGACGGTATTAGACCGCGTCTGTTCGGTTCGAACTGTATCCGCGTTAGCTCCGGATTCGAGGTATACTACCGAAAGAACGTACGAGTCTACGGGTGGGTCTCGATCATCTCTAGGTCCGTAAAATATGTATGGGAAGTTTCTCCGCCGAGGTGTTACATTGTAACCGCTCATACGGTTCCTCGGGTCCTATATAGTCGCTGGTCATACGCTCGTTAAGATGGGTGCTGTTCCCTCTCGCCCATCTTCTCCCATTCGATTGTTGTAAAGCCTTGTTCTTCGGAATCTTCTTCCTCTGGCTCGTCTTCCTCCGATTCATCGTCTCTAGATTCATCGTCACGCCCTCCTGCTTCTATTTGGTTTCTCGGCCCGCCCAAGGTTGTGTCTTTGCATCTGTGAGCGCAGTGTAATAGCCACTGGCTCCCGGCATAGCTGCTACGTTTGTGTCCATCTTAGCAGCATCCCGAAAGAAGGAGTTGATTTGGGCCGAGATTGATTCCGCAAGGGATAGCAGATGGAAATTTCCGGTCCCCAACCCACCCCCTTAAATAAACGTTGTTTATTTCTATAGAATGAATGTAATTCCGAATTCGAGAATGATTTCCGTCTAGTCTTGGATGTCCTTGTAGGGTGAAGGCTCGGCCAGTGTAGGAACTGTATATCACAGAGCTTGGTCTCGCCAACTCTCATAAAGTCCTTTGCATTGGACTCTGCATCCGCTTGGTCCTGGTGACGCAGAAGAGCATGATCAAGATGGCCCTCCCGCGGCCGGTTAAGTTGGCAGAGGCCATGAGGTTCACCAGCTCCCGGCGGTAGATGTGCGTGTTCATCAAGCCGAAGTTGTCGAAGAGCGCAGGCTAGGAGATCAGTTAGAGAGTATCTTCGAAGAAGAGCTAGGGTTCGATGCCACCAATCCCCTTAAAGTTGAGTTTAACTACACCTATTATCTCCTCTGAGTTTAGCTATAAGGGTTCCTGATAATATAGACAGAAAAAACGCGGTGCTTCAGATGTGAGTGAACTTTTGGTTTGCAATGACAACCCTAGCTTCATTTTCGTATCCAATTATTGTATGAATATCCAAAATTGGCCATCTGTATCATTGCTTACATGCCGAATCTGCCATCAATAAAAGGGCCAATTCACCTCACCCCTCACCGAATCTACCGCGTGAATATGAGAAGATGACATCGTGGTGTGCCTTAAACTCTGCCATAAACAGCATGGACTGGGAAGGGGCTCTAGAAACAATGCCATCAGTAGCTGCGTTGACGGCATACTTTGTCCCGTGGCGAACCAAAAAAAAATCCCGAGAGGGTCCAAAGCCATAGGCCTTACAAGCGGGCAATTGGAACATCGTTCCAGACATCGAATTGATGAATGAGCCATAAAAAAACGTTATGAAACTAGCGACGGCCCATCCTTACTCGCCCCTTGTTCACTAGTGGTGGTGAGGACTCAGAAATTTTAGGGACGAGTGATCTTCAGTGCGACTCTCCCAGTTTCCATCCATGAAGGATTTTTAAGAACGACGCCTCTCCAGGTCGGCTCGATAGGATTTGGGTCGGTGTTAAATAGGAAGTTGATGACATCCCCAGGTGACAATCGAATTTTCAACTGCTCGTTGTCCTCGCGCGGTGTGAGACTGACTGAGTGATGCCGGGCCCAGTGGCGCAGGGGTTGGGAAGGGCCACAGTTTCTCATCTCGATTATCCCACGGTTGGCTTGCTGCCTTCGTGGGGAGACTGAGGAACCGGATGTTTGAGCTCTCTCCGATGTTTGTGGCACGCTTCGGGCCGGTACAAGCCAACCCCAGCTCATTGTGTCCCTCTACAGTACAACCCCACTTGCCATTTTGAGCGTGAGGATTCTCCGCTCTGTATGCTTGAGGGAGAAGATTCACGCGCTGGTGCTTCATGGATCTGTATTTCTTTTTGATCCTCTGTACCCCATTTGAATTTGGATAATTTCTCATCATTGTGTGGTCATAGAGACGGAGTTGGTAAACACGAATACCGAGAGGCACACGAACAATATGTGTATAGAACCACTCGACAATGAACTTGAAAGTAGCAGGATTGATGATTTGACAGAATATGTAAAGTTAAGAGCTATATATATAAAAGTGTCTATGAACTAAAGACGATGGTTAGGTTCATAGTTGAGTGAAAATGAGATTGGAAGAGAGTATGAGTCGAAAAGATTGGGAACTTTATATATAGGGAGATAAAAAATGGTACATGAATATATATAGCAGACAGTCTGCTTGGGATAAAGGTTGGTGCAAATGAAAAAGATCGGGAACTTTATATGAACTTGAGGACGACGGTTTGGTTGCAAGTTAGATGAAAAGTCAGAAGACATCAAACAACTCAGAAAACAAACAAAAATAACCCCGCTTTATCGAAGGCAAATCAAAATACCAAACGATTAAATTCGCAGTCACTAACCGCTAATATGGAGAATGAGCGAAACAATGCAAATATATCACATGGCAACAAATACAATATCCATGGGCAATCTCGACTCTCGGCCATAGAGACCAGGAGGAAAACAAAAAAGAGAAATCTACAAACTGCTGTAAGCTCGTGACATGAACAAAAAAGTGCAAGCGAGCAGGGGGATGTTTTCATTGCGAGGTAAGAGTTTGATGAGAAGAATCTTTATTAGTTTCTCATCCTAAGAATGTATTGGGGAGCTTCCTCTGTCTAATCGTTTCTTCTGCCGTTGTCTGCGATTGTTGTGAAAAGAAATTCTCTGATCTTGATGTTTGGTCGATGATGCGTAGGCGTGATGAAACGTCTCTTCCACCGACCTCGCAAGCTTTCCGCTGGCTTTTATCAAGCTCGATTGCAGGTATCTTGGTGTTTCCCGTCAAACGTGGCGGTGGGTTCCTAACCATCGCGAAGTAAAAAAACCCCCGAAAAATGAAAAATGAAAAACTGTGAAATTGCTCCTCCGGCCCGCCCTCTGCAGATTTTCAAGTTCCATTGCGCATCCCTTGGTGTCCTTTGGTGTTTCTGACCACCCGCTGTGGTAGATTCGTTGCCATCTCCAAGTGTCGAGAAGAAAGAGAAAAACGAGAAGCTGTGAAATCCAGTAAGAGTACTCGCCGCTCGGAATGTAGCGAAGATTGGAGGACTGATTTTTCGAAAGTTTAATGAAAAGACGTTTTAGTGTTGCAGAGAAGAACCAGTGTGTGTGAGTGTCCCACCGCTGTGAGGTCTGCGTTAATCACCAACCTAGATGGTCGTAGTAAGGTGTCTCAGCTCAATATCCTTCATCGCAGTCTTCTTCGTCTATGTTTTCGGCTTAATCTTCTAGTTCATCAACTAGGCATGCCTCGTTGATGGGACATTTGTCGCCGGAGATACGGCGTTTGACCTCTAGTGTTTGGCATATACACACGAGTAGTTGCACTGCCGATTCATCGATGCATTCTTCATAGAAGTCGTCATAGCCAGGTAGTATCCAGACAGCACACTCGCCCATCCATATCCAAAGAGGCGAGTCGCTGCCGACAATCTTGCATACCCTATTAAACTCTTTAAATGGAATGTTGGGCATCTCAGTCATCTGATCGCTCATCGACCTAATGATAGTGTTTTGCAACCTTGGAATCCGTAAGTAGTCAGCTAGCACCCAAGTGTCTAGCAGCTTCGTAATCTTCGCAAATTGTTCCTCCCAATCCTCGCAGGGGAGACGCGCTCCAACACCGTGGGTATAGAGCCACTCGACAACAAGTTCGAAAGCCGCTGGCTCTGCTTCAAGCAATTCGACTGTCTCGGCCTTTGCTTCTGCAAACTCCCCTTTGAGGGCAGACCGAAAGTAACCCGAGTGAAAGCAGAGAAGGTCTGTAGGGATCCTCCATTTCTTCTTTTCCTCGCCTACAATGATGGTGGTGATTCGATTGCAGTTTCTAAACCTAGTTAGCTGTGGCACACTTCGAGATGTAATGGAAAACTTACTTGAAATTAGGTACTTGGTTGCTGCTTTCTTTCGTCATTTTGACGTTTTTAAATGTGTGGTGTATATTTGCACGAGCTTGGTCTTGGCTGGATTATGTATCTAGCTTCTTTGAGAGGCTAGCTAGGTGATATCTGAAATTCGGTTGTCAGTGTGGTCTATGGATAAATACCTTCATAGGCGGATGGGACAGGTTGGGTGGAGGGGGTGAACATACCGAGCGCAGTTACTGTTTTAGGATTTGAGTGAATTCTTGACGAGTGGGCAGTGGTGATGTGAAAACTGCAGTCCAGCGGATACCGGATGACTTGAAGACCTGTCGGCTTGAAGGAAAATAAGGGCGTTTAGAAGAGGGTATAGGTTGAGAAGATCTGAACTTGATAGAGGGCCCGCCCACTTAGAAGCAAGAGGGGTGTAGAAGAGGGTGGAGGTTCAAAGTACGTACACTTGATAGAGAACCTCTTCACTTGAAGGTAGTCGAGAATTCACAGGAGGGTACAAGTTAAAAACTTAGTGAACTTGTAGAAAGTATGAGATGACATCCCAGACCCCCGAGGGCGACGGCTGGGCTGCAGGTTGGATGAAAGCAAATTCGACACCGAAATCTCGAGCACTCAAATTTACAGTCACTGACTGCCAACGTAAACAAGTTGGGAAATAATACGAATATTTCACAAGTCAACAAATATTATCTACAGGTGATCTGACCGTCAATCATAGGAAACTACTGACGGGAAAGAAAATGGACGGCGAAGCTACACACTGATGTAGGCTCGTGGGTTGAATCAAAAGATAAAAGGGGTGCTCTGTTGTGCCCTACTCGCGCAAACGGCATCTATTCCTGGGATGCTAGAGCGAAGGTTGCCCAGAAAACGCATTTTCCACATCGATACAAAACTTATCGGTAGTTAGCAATGACGAGTCTCTCCAAAGAGTAGCTTTGGTGACAAGGATTTTCTTGGTCACCAAAATTCGCTGTTGGGCAGAAGTATGAAATCGTCGCTGTATTTCCTTCTCCATCAAGTTTGGCTATAACTCCGCCAACGTGAGCCGAAATCCCCTCCATACATGTCCTGAGCAGTGGGTATATGATCCGAAAACGCCTGTAAAACGATATCCCCCATTACCAACGCCTCATGAACCCATCATGCTGGCTTTCCCAAACAAGAAAAACGCCCAGCCACCTAATCCTTAGGCTCCTTGGGCTCCTTCTTCTTGTACTTCCCCCGCTTCCCACCCACAATCTGCGTATCGGCATCATCATCCGCCTCCCCCAGCTCCTCGCCCACCATATTTTCAACCCCCGTCTTCGTGATCTTGTCATCGCTCACATCGACCGCCTTACGCGCAGCATCAATCTCAGCCTTGCGCTCAAACACCTCCTCAATCTTCCCCAGCTTCAGCGGGTCCTTGCGGCACGCGAACTTGAAGTCTTCGAGCTTGACCTTCTGCCGTCCGGCTAGCTGCGCGGGGCGGTCCGCTTCGAAGCACAGCTCGATGATGAAGTCGGAGAGCATCTCATCGAGCACACGGATTGTGCCAGGGAGAGAGTTTGGGACATCGCCGTGGGCGTAGAGGAGCATTTGCACTGGATGGGATTAGTATTCGAAGTCGGAGAGAGTGGGGGAGTGCGCACGTTCTTGGTCGGTGAAGTTCTGCTGGCCGCGATTTTTGGCGGCACGAGCCCGGGGCTCCATGATGATATTAGCGGTGAACAATTGTACAAAACCGACACATGTAGAGGTGATTTGATGATGTATAGATTATAATTTATAAAATAGCTTACCTCGTTCTTGGGACGTGGTTGAGGGGCCATGGTGACGTCGGCGTCGGCAGGACGATTTCCCGCGTCTCGGTGAATTTGTTATTGCGGTACCGAGAGGCTGAGAGGCCAACTTTGTTGCTTGCAGCGAGACCTGCCTGGACAGCAGTTCACTTCTAAGAAACGGCTTCTCAAGATGGTATGCAAGCTTACCTTCAAACCTAAGAATTTGATACTGACAAAGAAGTAGACTGCTCTCTTTAATTTCCAGTCTTTGTTGCTGGTGTTCCTCCTCCTCATCTGCACAAGCGCGTATGCCCACCAGCTGTTTCCAGGGATTATGGACAGGAATAAGAATGGGTATGTCGCACAACCCCAGGTTGAAAATTTATAACTGACTATTTCAGTGTCTTGGGTGTCTTCTGGAAATGTGCCCGGATAGGGGAACGGCTGAGCCCGTATATAAGTATATGTTGCCTGCTCATGGCTGTAAGTCATTCATGCAACCTCCCATAACTCAAACTGACAGGATACAGGGCTCCCTTCTCATTGGCAACTAAAGCGACTACGATTAAGAATATTGGCGTTTGGGAATTCACATGGGAGATATACCATTATAGTACGGTATCGATGAGCGACTTCGATGAGAGCATCATAATGTCATAATGAAAACGAGGATATTGTGTATATCAGTGTATACTATCGCCTACAGCCATTGAAATATGCCCATGCTTTGATTGTTATTGTGGTATTGATTCAGTTGAGAGCGATGCTTCCGAGTCCTCCCATATATCTCTGCTCTCCTTCTCCACGGCCTTCATCGCATCGGCGACGTCTTGTAGTTTCGCTACCACATCAAGGACTCCACCATTGACCCGTTGGAAATACTCGTCATTGGCTTCTCTCCTTCGGCGGGCCACGCGTGTGTCTGCGTCCGTCTCCTCGTCCAATCTATCCAGATTCCCATCCATTGGAATGCTTCCCGATACACCACTTGCACTGTTCCTGGCACTCCTTCCTTCGGTGTCGTCCCTCCCCTCACCTGGCAACAAAGAGCCTCGAAGCCCCGTAGCACTCCTATCAATGGTCTCAACTGCATCATCGGCACCGCTCCTGACCCACGCTTGTGCCAATGCAATCTGTGCGCTCCGAAGGCTATCCAGCGCTTTCGTATGCTCCGGACCAAACACTTGCATGCCACTGACCGCATTGAGCTCGACCTCCTCCAGCGTAGACTGCATCTGAGCCCACAATGCATCCGTCTTATCCGCTTGTTTCTGGCTCTCGGATTCGATGCGGGGCAGGGGACGTGGGATCGTAGAAATGTTCGTTGCGTCTCCAAAGCTATCCCCAGTAACACGAGGGACATGCCGATTAGATCGCTGGCGGGTAAGTGGAATGCGACTTCCAGTAGAGGATGCTGTCATGGCACTTGTGGTTTGCGCAAGGTTTGAGCCCATTTGGGAGGGCCCCGCCAATGAGATGTTGGACGCATTTTGAGAAGGTGGCCCTAGAAATAGAGATGGAGGAGGCTCTCTCAATCTGCCTTTATTCGTAGGCGTTTGCGACATGGCGAGTTGGGTGCCGCCGTCATGTCATTATTGGTTTACATGGTCATCGCTAGTCCTACTTTACGAACGAATTCCATACCTTGGGAGCTTGACGAGGCTGCCAAGCATTCTTGCCTCGCGAAAGATCCTTGCCGAGCCAGGCCCCAATTTTTCTCATAACACGTGATGCTGAGGAACCGAAACCCTAGTCCCACCACCGAATATTCTTCGCGAAGTTGTATTTCGAGAATCAATCGACAAACGCCAAACCACACCCTCCATTTCTCGCGATCAACACATAAATCGGTATGTAGCGCCTGCATATCCCTCATTCCCAAAAGACATTATTACTCGCGTCTTCAAAATCCTTTCGACCGCCTTCGAGCAACGAAACCCCCCCATCGAAACCCGGCCAAGAGCCGCACGAAATTGAATATATTAGCTAACCTACGACTTGTGCAGCAATCATGGGTAAAGGAAAGCCTCGTGGTCTTAACGCCGCTCGCAAGCTCCAAAACCACCGCCGCGAGCAAAGATGGTCCGATCTGTCCTTTAAGAAGCGCGCCCTCGGAACGGCTTTCAAGTCCTCCCCATTCGGTGGCTCCTCCCACGCCAAGGGCATCGTCCTCGAGAAGGTCGGTGTTGAGGCCAAGCAGCCCAACTCCGCCATTCGCAAGTGTGTCAGGGTCCAGTTGATCAAGAACGGAAAGAAGGTTACCGCTTTCGGTATGTTTGCATACGAAGATATTTCCAACGGACGAACAACGGGATGAGTGGAAGACTAACAGATGATATAGTCCCCAACGATGGTTGCTTGAACTTCGTCGACGAGAACGACGAGGTCCTGCTTGCTGGTTTCGGTCGTAAGGGCAAGGCCAAGGGAGATATCCCCGGTGTCCGTTTCAAGGTTGTCAAGGTCTCCGGTGTTGGTCTTTCGGCATTGTGGAAGGAGAAGAAGGAGAAGCCGAGATCGTAGATGCTTCCTTGTGCTTGGTACGACAATGGGCAATGGGTGTTATTTTTGCGATACATGGGCTTTACGCGTGCTCGGATTCATGATAGCAATCTAGAGTAGCGAATTGCTACAGAAGGTCACCAAACAAGAGACATTCACGATCATCCGTTGTGTGTTTCGTCGCCTCTGCCTGCTGTGCGCAGAGGGTTGGCTTGTGAGACTGCTAACCGTCGATTCAGAACATGACATAGCTTGTCGTCGATATCCCAGTGAATACAGCCCTTTCAGCGTGACATGGACATCCTCGACCAAGGGCAGTGAAAAAATCATTTCTACTCATCGTTTTTCTTTACTCCTATTCCCCTTCATTTCCATCGTTAAGTCAAGGCATCTTCTGCAGTTCTCTGTACCACCCATAGAAGGCCGTCTGTTACAACTTTGGTAGAGCCACCGCCACCTCGCCGTTCTCGATCCAAGGATCACTTTCCCAATGTCTGTCTTCGGGCGGACGTGCGGGGTCTAGAGATCTAAGGACGGATCTTGAGCAGACAGCCGCCCGTCTTGGGAGGTATGTCGTAATGAGGTGCGACTGTTTCGTTTGAGTTGAGCGCTGCCGCTCCGTGTGCCACTGGGCGGATGGAGGAAATGGCGGTTCTCTTAGTAATGATCCATACATACCTTCTATAGCTGGGGATGTTTGAATATAATTTTGCTTCGTTACATATTAGTTCTCTAGTTCATTGCACTTGTTATTGTGGGATGTTATGGGTCCGGTGGGAGAGGAAACTCTGAATTAACAAGCCTTTGTTCTTGCGTTTAACATTAATGGTTCGACTACTCGCGACCTAAATTTGAAACTACGAGCTGCCTTTGTGTGGCCTCATAATCACCATTTCAGGGTCTCTATAGGCGTTTTACGCAACCCCATCGTCACGAATTTTTATCCAGATTGAATAACAATGTAATATATAGCACGATTAACTTCTCTCAACCATTCCCCTCTTCATATTCACTGTCCACATATACAACTCTCCTTCTCAAGCATCCTCTCGACAGCAACAATCACTGCCGCACATCTCCAACAGCATTACAAGGACCCCAAAGCACAGCTCTGAAAGACCCCGTTTCAAATTCAACATTGCTCCTGCAACAATCCCTCTCACACCGAAAATGTCCACCCCGTTGACATCCCTCGCTCCTCCCCCCTCATCCCTCGACACCTTCACAACCGACCTCTTCCTCGCCCTCCACACCCCCTCAGCCCCCCAATCCAGTCTCGCCATAACCCGCGCCTTCACTCTGATCCTCCGAGCACACAATCTCGGGTCCCATCTTCGAATCACACTCCTGCACGAGCACGACTCCCAACAGTCATCCGGAAACCAAGTTACATGTGCTGATTTCTCGGTGAACGGCGCTGAGGCGGGGGAGATGGTCCCGGTTGCGTGGGCTGTTAAGGGGGGGATGGTGGTTCCGCTGGAGTTTTTTCCTGGGTGGGGAAGGAGGGGGGCGTTTGATTTTGGGGGGGAGATGCTGCGGGAGTTTGTGAGGGAGTTTGTGGGGGTTGTCAGAGAGTGTGGGCTTGAGGGGGTGGTTGGGCTGAGGTTGATGCAGTAGGTTGGGAGGCTTTCAGCGAGGGAGTTTGGGATTTGTACGGGGTGATGGTGTTATGGATGGTAAATGTATGAATGATGTGTCGGATTATGGAGTTCAATTTGGAATAGAAGGAGCGTGCTGGGTTGGTGGGGTGTTTTGTATGGAACAACTTTGGCGTTACCGGAATGAGGCTCACTTTCGATATGAAAGCAAGTATGCTCAGCGCATTATGACTGCGATTTCAGGATAGTAAAATAGACGGCAGACTAGGACGCAGCTCACATAACACAACTTCTGACAATAATCAGTACAGTAGCCATGAACTGATGTTATAGCGTGGTATTTTAATGCTCGTCTCTACCGGTGGCCCAACCAAACGCCATGCTTTCCCCTCATCCTATACAATGCAATACAGCCATGCAAGGCGTAGAGGACCTAAAGCCGCATTATTTTAAAAAGTCATCAAGCTCTACCGCCGTCTATTCCTCTCTTGGCTCCCTCGGCTCCCTCGGTTGACCACCTCCACGTCCACCGCGTCCGCCCCTCTTTCCACCCCTGCCTCCACGCTCCCCGCGCTCGCCTCTCTCGCCGCCCTCTCCTCCTGTGTTACCGCCTATCGCATCGGTGCTACCAAGGGTAATCGTGGCCGTGGCCAGGCGCTGGGAGAGATCGATTTGTGTGCGGATGGTGTTGGTGAGGTAGGAGACGACAAGGATGTCTTGGATGTGGTTGTTGAAGTCGCGCTCGATGTCTGCGGCGTCGACCTTTGGTGCTAACGAGAGGGCGTTCATGAGGAACTGGCCCAGGGCGTTGTTTGGCTCGCGCTCCTCGTCGAGGACGGACGAGACGTACTCGGAGACGCGTTCTAACAGGTCCAGAGTGTGCTCGATCGCGCGCTCGAGGCTCTCAGCGTCTGTGACGACTGGTGCAGCGCGGGCATCGACGTCCTTCGCGCCGGAGATCAGCTCGAGACCGCTCTTCTCTGCCTCGCCGTATCGGATCTCGTATGGGACGGGGATGAAGAGACAGCTCTCAGCCGCACGCTCGGCATTCACGCCTACGGGTGCACTGATGTAAGCCTTGGCCTCGATCTCCTTGCCTGCCTCTGTCGAGACGGTCAAGTGGACGGCCGGGTGTGGGAAGGTGCCGGTCTCGGAGCTGGCGAAGAAGTTCTGGATCAGAGCGCTGAAGTTGTTCAGCTCCAGGCTGGTCGTGTACCATCCCAGTAGGACCTCGCGCGGGTTGGCCTTCAACTGCAGCGCAAGCATGTTCTTCTGGTATTCGACATCGACCTCGACCTGCTCCTCCGTCTCAGTGTGGTTGATGGCGAAACAGTTCTTAACCTCGACTTCCATTCCATCTTCGGAGCGGACACCCAGGAGGGCACCGATAACGCGGTTCGATGCCGGGTCGCGGCGGAGGGCGTGATCTAAGATGGAGAAGACGACCTGGGGATTCAGATAAGCATAATTTCAGAGCTGGCCGATATACGTAGACAAACCTGCGGCTGGACGATGACATTGAGCGGGGCGGTGGTGGGTTGAATGCCAACTGCCGTGGGCCCGAGTGGCCTGGCGAGATGGAGGAACGATTCAGCTGCGACCGCCATATTGTGCGGATGGAATGGATCTGTTGAGATCGTAAATGAGTTAGGCGTGAGGCGTCGTGGGGGATCTCCAAACTCTTTCGACCTCGCCGTCGCCGTACTAGTCAATCTTTTGCTGTGGGTGCCAAGAATTTAAGCCCTGATCGCGCTAAGATAACGACGAAGGATACCAGGCCAGAACGACCCGAGAAGAAACGACCGACGTTAATAATGTGTGAACAGACTCCACGAATTTATTTATTATTTAACTATTTAGGTGTTACAGGCAATTTCTCTTCTTTTGATTTAAATAACCTAGGAAACCAGCCAGTAACGAGGAAAGTAGAGCCGGTAACGCTAGCATTTTCCCCAGCGCTGGCCCTGCCTGTTCTTCCACCCCTCCCATATGAGAGTTCAGACTTACGGGCTGCTTTCTCCTCAACTAACCCATATATTGGAATATTGGAATCATATCTCTTCTCCATATTAAACTTATAAGCCAGTCCTATATGGAGCATCTCCGCCTATTAAACCCATTCCATTACTGAATGAACTCGCGAACGCCCGATATTTGGAACTAACCCCCCACTTTCACAAGGCAGCGTCAGACAAGTACGACAAAATAAGCAAAAATTATAGGAAGAAAGTCAGCCTGGTGGTCTCGTGGTTATTATAGTGTTGCCTCGCTTTTCTCAGCCCTTGCCTGTCTTGTATTTCGAGCATCAAGCGTTCCTTCCCTGCCTATCATACCAAAGTAAATACCCCGCCCAGATATGTTGTATATATACCCCTCCCCCACCTTCTCTTCATCGTCAACCCGAACTTATCCACGCACAACTTGAACATCTACTGCCTCCTAAAACCCAAGAAAGATACTCCGAAGATCAATCTCAAACACTATCAACTCAAAATGAACCCAGGAAGTTGCCCAAAGTGCGGTGCTGCTGGTGACGGAACCAAGGCCTGCGGCTCTTGCGGTGCTGTAAGGCTTCATCTTGTCCGTGACGCATGAACCCCCACTAACATCGTCACAGAGCTGCCCAAACTAAGAGTATAATCTCTTTTCACCCACAGCCTTGCCTCCTCGAGAGCGACAAAGTACGAGAAGGCTGGCAGTGATGGCTCTTTGATGTGGTTGCGACGCTAGTCTGTTGGTGGTTTCATTTATGCTATACCGGGGCTGGTTTACGAGAACAAGACATGATGATTCGGATGGATGATACCTTTCTTGTAAATACATTATGGGTTTTACAACGCTGATGGCCATGGTATATCATCCATGGTCGATATCCTTTGCAACCAGTCGGAGCCTTGAACCGATCCCATGTGACTTTTTATGAGGAAGTATGTGATTTGAGCTCTTGAAAATGTCAGTTATCCAGTAAAACCGACCATACCCTATGCCATATTTAAAGTAATCACTTTCCTCTATGAGACTGGCAAGGAAGCCTGCCATGAACCACTTGATCTGGCTCAAAATGGCATTTTGGCAGGCGCCCACCATAAGACGCTAAGATAAGAAACCGCCAGGGACCCAGCTATCGCCAATAATTTTCTGAGAATCTAATCGCGGCGCACCGAGCAAGCTTCCCAACCACATCAGACAATGGCATTTCACGGCAACAGAGGCGGCGCTCGAGGTCAAGGTTCTAGCGCAGGCGGCCGTGGCGGTCGCGGGGGTAGCAGCAGAGGCGGCGGAGGAAGAGGAGGAGCTCGTGGTGGAGCGCGCGGCGGAGGAGGAGGCAGAGGAGCCCCCAGAGGTGGCCGAGGTGGCAGAGGTGGCAGAGGCAGAGGCAGAGGGAAGCCGATATTCGACAGTGCGAGATTAGCGGAGAAGAAGGAGGGGTAAGTTTGGAACCAATTGGCGTACTAGTGGTATGATCGCTAATGCGGCATAGTGACGAAGAAAGCGACAGCGAGGACTATTCAGGCGATTCCGCTTCTGAAGAGGAAGAGTCCTCGGACGAGGATCTTTCTGACGACGACGACGTTGTCGAGGCTTCGGCTGTGAAGCCCTATGCTGCGCTCTTACAAAGCCTCACGGCGGATTCAGCACCAGCTGCGAAGCGACGCAAGCTCGATACATCGTCTGGCCAACAAGTGGTCCAGGATAGTGATGAAGAAGAACAGATCACCAACGTCGACGACGTGGAGGAAGAGGAGGAAGGGCCGGAGACTGCGGTGGAAGGTGCTCTAGACGAGGATGATGATGAAGATGCTTCCGATCCGTTCGAAGCCAATTTTGCCAACCCCGACAGTAATGTCCTCTCGAGGAGACTCAACAACCTGAAAAACGGGATATGGTCACCGAGAAAACTCACTGTGAAGAACGTTGGGAAGGCTGTCGTTGCCATTCCAGAGAAAGATGCTCCAGAACAGGCCACGCTACCTGCGGCGATTAGCAGCCCGGCTGGACTCGTCTTGAAGAAGAAGCTTATCGACCCTGTCACAAAGCAACGAGCCTCTTTCGATCCGTTAGAGCAGAATTTGGCGGCCTCGATTTTCAATTACCGTGATATATTATTCTGCGATAGGACGGCAGCAAACGCTGAAAATATTCGCCGTTTGACATGTCTTCACGCAATCAACCATATTTTCAAGTACGCTTCCCACCTGACAATTCCTACACTACCTACTAACAATACCCAGGACGAGAGATAAGGTGATCAAAAACAATGCTCGCCTCGCCAAAGAAGAGGGCAATGAGGATCTGGATCTTAGAGATCAAGGTTTTACAAGGCCCAAGGTGCTCATGCTCCTGCCGACAAGAGAGTCATGCGTGCGGATGGTGAACATGATAAACAAATTGTGTGCGCCTGAGCAACAAGAAAACAGGAAGCGATTCGACGATTCATACGTCGACAAAGAGGAGAAATTCTCGGATGACAAGACCGAAGATTTCCGAGAACTGTTCGCTGGCAACGACGACGATATGTTCCGCCTGGGACTGAAGTTCACTCGCAAGACCGTGAAGTACTTCTCTCAATTCTACAACTCCGATATCATCCTTGCCAGTCCCCTTGGCCTACGCATGGCCATCGGCACGGAAGATTCCAAGAAAATCGACCACGACTTCCTCAGCTCCATCGAGCTCGTCATCGTCGACCAAGCCGACGCGCTCCTGATGCAGAACTGGGAACACGTCGAGTACATCTTCTCGCACATGAACCTTCAGCCCAAGGAGGCGCACGGCTGCGATTTCTCTCGCGTCCGCAGCTGGTATCTCGACGATGCCGCTCGCTACTTCCGCCAGACCATCGCCCTCTCCGCCTTCAACACCCCCGAGCTGAACGCCCTCTTCCACTCCAAATCCCGCAACTGGCGTGGCAAGGTCCGTCTCGGCGCCACCCACCAAGGCGCCCTGCAACAGCTCGGCCTACGCGTAAAACAGACCTTCTCCCGCATCGACGCCCCTTCCATCAGCGCCGAGCCCGACGCACGCTTCACCTACTTCACATCCGCGCTCGTCCCAGCGCTGATGAGGCACAAGCATGATTCCGCCGGGACGCTGCTCTTCATACCCAGCTACCTCGATTTCGTGCGCGTGCGCAACTACTTCTCCTCCTCGCCGACGACGGCTACCCTCTCCTTCGGCTGCATTTCCGAGTACACCTCCGTGCGCGAAGTGGCGCGCGCGCGCTCGCATTTCCTGACTGGTCGGCACAGCGTGCTGCTGTATACTGAGCGTGCGCATCATTTCCGGCGGTACCAGATTCGGGGGGTGCGGAAGGTCGTTATGTATGGGTTGCCTGATAATCCGATTTTTTATAAGGAGATTGTGGGCGGGTATCTGGGGAGGAGCGTGCAGGAGGGTCGGCTGGAGGTGGCGGAGGGGAGTGCGAGGGCTGTGTTTAGTAAGTGGGACGTGATGAAGTTGGAGCGGGTTGCGGGGACGGAGAGGGTGGAGAAGATGGTTATGGAGAAGGGAGATACGTTTGATTTCCTGTAGAGTGAAGCAAGTCGTGGGTGTTAAGTTTGAATAAATAGTTGTATCACTCTAACGGCACCCAATGCAACCTTACAGTTTACCATTTATATACTTGAATTCAACTAACGCTGTTATACATTCCAACTGCGTAACAAATCATAGACCTCTCAGTGACGAGTTTGACCTCTGGTCAATCGGCGTATACCTCTCCGCCAATGCCTCCTTGGCCGTCTTGTTCTGCGCACCACTCCTTTCATACCTCTGCCTCAACGCCCTCTGCACATCTGTCAGTCCGTCGTCTGCCTCGTCATGTCTGTCATGTCTCGGGGCTGTCCCCAAGGCCTTCTCCACAACCTCTTTGCCATGTGCGACTGTTCTCTTCACTGCACCAACGACGCTTTCTTCCGTAAGCTTCAATCCTTCTGCAACCTCCCTGGCCTTCGCAGCCTCTTTGCGAGCTAGATTCTCTAGGGCAGCCTCAGTGCTCTTTTCGACAAGCCCCAGTCCTTGCTCGACCTCACGTCCCTTCTCCACACCCTTTCTCCAGGCTTCCCTAGCCACAGGACCCGCGTTCTCGAGGCCGTATTCTGTCTTGTCTCCATAGACGCCCTCTCTCCTGCCAATCTCGTGAGCTGCTTGAGTCCACGTTTGCTTTGCAGCCTGGGCAGCAGATTCTTCCTTGGATCTCAGCCGCTCCGCAACTTCATGCGACTTCTCCACGCCCTTCTTCCACACCTCCTTCGCAGTCGCACTCGCATTCTCCAACCCATGCTCAGTCTTCCCCTCAAACCTTGTCTCCCTCTCGCTCGTAGCACTCAGCGCCCTCGCCGCCGCCCTCTCGGCCGCAACCCTCGACCCATCAAAGCCCATCTTCGCGCCCTCTCTAGCCCTCTCAATCGCCTCCCTAGCAATCGGCCCCGCCTTCTCCTCCGCACTCTGAATCTCCTCTCTCGACTTCTCCAATCCTGTCCCCAGCGCCTTGGCAACCGCGCCCTCCATCCCCTCCTTCACATTCCCCCACTCTGCGCCCTGCACCCAGCGCACCGCATTCTGGATCTCCTCGTTCCAGCGGTCCTTGGCCGTCTCGACGAGCGTCGCGCGGCTCGTGCGCCCGGTCTCCGCATCGGGGGCGGGGTATGCCAGGCTCGGGTCGGAGAGGAGGAGCGTGTTGAGGAGCGAGGATTGAGTGCGTAGGTTTGCGCCTTGCGCGTTGCGGTTGCGCTCGTGCGCGAGGACGGTGAGGTAGGCGATGCCGAGGGTGACGGTCACGCCGCTGGTCTGGGAGAGGTTGTTAGAATTTTGCTGGGGGTTTTTATGTAGTGGGGGTTGCAATTGGGGGACCTACGAAGCCGGTGGCAAACCCCATTGTGCCGTTAGAGCGGTAGATGTAGATACTAGAGCTTGTATAGGCGCCGAACGGCCGCTGTGTTTTCGCAGGAGCTTCAAATCCTATATAGTAGCCTGGTGTATAATTATGACTGCCAATTGAGTCTTTGAATCATTGAAGGGAAAGAAATAGAAATGAGTGACGTCGGGATCCTAAGCTTGTAGCTCCCCGGAACCTCGCCAAATTCTCCCGAGCGCCAAGAAAATCGCGGCAGTCCCTCACCTCAATCCCGACATATCGAATACATTTTTTGGCACAAGAGCCGCATACCACCCATCCGTCCCAACGACACGCCCTCGCACCAACCCCCGCGAGGTCCTATATCACATCCGACGGAAGAAACTTGCGAGGACTTGACCTAAGCGGTCGGAAATAATTCGCAATGGCTGGAGGACGCATGAAATACCGCCATCTCGGGCGCACATCAGCACACAGACAGGCACTTCTCCGTAACTTGGTCACCTCCCTCTTCACACACGAATCCATCCAGACGACATGGCCGAAGGCAAAGGAGGCGCAGCGGTTAGCAGAGAAGCTGATTACGCTGGGGAAGAAGAACACAGAGGCCAGCAAGCGGAGAGCGCTGAGCATTTTCTTCGTAAGTACTCTCCTATCCCACCCAAATGTCTGGATTAGGTTGCATGGACGTTACAGGACTTTGAATGGCTAATTTCAGATAGACACCACACTCCCTCCTTCCTAAACTCTTTGGACCGCTTCGCGAACGCTACGCCGAACGCCCCGGTGGATACACAAGGGTGCTGCGCATTGAGCCGTTGAAGGCGGACCAGGCGCCATCTGCGATCCTAGAGCTCGTCGATGGGCCAAGGGACATGCGCTTTGCGATGACTGCGCGGACGCTGGCCAGGGTTCAGGAGGCTGGTCAGGAGGTAAATGATATGACGGCGAAGAATATTATGAAGGTTACGCGGTACAGACCAGATGCCGATGGAGACCTCCAGAGGATGGTGGCTGATCTGAGGGATTTGGAGATTGAGGACCCGAAGAGGGAGAAGGGCTTGGAGAAGAGGTGGGGTGGAAAGATTTGAGGGTATTGTGGAAGGATGTTCTGCGACTATGTATCAATACTGGAAGGGATAGTGCAAGGCACTTTGTATGTACGGATTAGGGACGGCGTCTATTGTATCGATTAGATTTCACAAGGAAGTTTATATTGTGGATTAACATATCAAGTCACATAGCGATGCATATTCAAGGTGATTTCACAATCTTCCATTTATTCATAGTAGCAGGGTGATCCGTCATCCCAATAGCTCACCGCGAGCCCATTTGACACCATTCCCTATGCGAGCTCCATCTATGGTACTACCGAACGCCATCATTGACAAGAGATTCGACTGTGGTCCATTTTAAATTCCAAATTCTTCAGGCAGTTGGTGGTGGCTTAGGGGGTAAGGGGCCCATGTTGCCAAAATGTGGGATATGGTTGTTATTCTGGTTCGGGATAGGAACAGGATTCTGATTGTTAATTATCCCTTGGTGAATCATGGGCCTCGGTGGCATATGTGGTGATGCGTGATAGGATGGCAAAGATGCGTTAGAGCTCTGGCGGCTCATGTTATATCCAACGCCGTTGCCGTATTGCTGAGGAGTATTATAGCCAGTATATTGAAGGTGGGGTGACCCCTGGCGGGGCAAGGGTTGAGGCATCGGGGGGCCATTGTTGCCTGGAACAAATGACTGAGTCTTGGGGTTGAAGGCGTGCCTGTTGAAACTTCCTGGTATTGGGTGCTGGCTTTTGGGGTCAGCCGGGTTGATGGTGCTTGGCAGTTGGCCATATGCGTATGGAATCGTCTGTCCAGCTGGCATGGGCCCGCGAGGCTGGAAGGGTGCTTGGTAGCCCATGGGAGGCCATGGCCCCGTCTGCTGTGGAGAGTTTTGAATCATGGGGCCGTATGGAGGCACGGATGCACCGTGGTTCTGATAGTTGGGGGGGCTGGGCCTCGGGAATTGCTATCATGGATGTCAGTATTTTAGTTATTAATACACCGTCAGTTGATGGCTTACCTGTGGCATCTGGTGGTAAGCTGTAGGCGCGCCTCCAGCAACCATGGAAGGATGGAATTGCGGTGGAGTAGGACCGTATTGTGGTGCTGCCGGGCCAGAGAATGAATTCTGCAACACGTTGCTGTACTGCGGGGTACCTAAAGCTCCAGGTTGTGTAGGCGTCCACGGCTGTGGCTGTTGTGGAGGAAAGAAGGGTGTGTATTGAGACCGGACATCAAAGCTCTCGGAATCCGTACGATGCTTTTTAACCATCTTGCCTCTCTTAGCTCTCCCAGAAACTGAGCTAGATCGTGAGATGTCATTGCCATCTTCGGTGTCTATATTTATAGTCAATACACAGGTGGGAGCACTTTTATGCATCGCTTGCTTACCTGGAGTTGCATCGCCACTTTTCTCTGTGTTTCCAAAAATTCTCTCTCGGGCTTTGTTATATGCGGCTTCACGTTCCTCACGAGACAATCTACAAATAGTTAGTGTCATCAACTTAGCAATTAGCATAGATGCATTGAGCATACTTCTCTTTTGCAGACAAAGATTTGTCTTTTCCGTCGCTGCCAGTCTCGGAGGTGGGCTTTGACGGGCTACCCCCATTGTCACCCCCTCTTCGCATAATCTTCATTGCGGGAACAGTCGGAGGAGGAGTATGCCCAGTAGTTGGAGGATTTGAAATACTCGTGAGTGACTGCGGTAATCGGCAGAACGGCGTCCGGAATATACGAACTGATCCTGCCACAGCATCAAACTGGTGGGTCATATGGTAATAATCGGCCAATTTGTGGGTTAACATTCGACAAAATGAATTACAAGGCGGTAGATCGATGAAAGGTTCCCTTAACGAAGTCATGTTAGTTTGTGCAACGAATTAAATCGAACTAATGCAAGCTTAAGGGAGTTGCGAGTGTTGGATAGAGAGAAACCTACTTCGAATCTTTGACGAATTCTATCACGTCCTGTTCAAGTCGCAACAGAAATATGCGATCCTTTGGAGACTCCAACGCTTCAATAAGTTTTTCATCGGGAGTGTGCTTATAGAAAAGGTTGAATCCTTCTGCGGCCGCTACAGGGCTGGCCAGAGGCTTCAAGCTGAGGTCACCAGCCACTGGGGGCCCGGACGAACCGCTTTGAGGAGTCATTATTCCTTGGGTTCTTGATTCGAGAACAGGGAGTACTGCTCTCCTGTCTGCAATCTCATATGTTTGGGCGCGATATGCCCGAGCTAGGATTGAGTTAGAGAATCTGCACTTAATCGTGGGAAATGCAATCCGGCTTACCAGCAGCTTCTGACCCGATTCGGGAACCAGCTACAATAGAACCACGGCCTGAACACGTATCATCGTCTTCTGCTGCTTTTACACTGGCACTATCATCTGGCCTCAGCGATTCTTTCTCGTCCAAGGCAAATGTTGTTCCAGAGGTAATGCTCTTCCCATCAAGGCTTGGTGGCTTTGTCCCGGCGTCTGATCCAGAATCCGTGCGTTGAAAAGGATATTCTGCAGACCCCTCTCCAAATATGTCTCTTTCCTCTCCGTCGGCATCTGTGCCTGATCCGTTTACAACCAGGCTTGGAGCTAGGCTAATCGAATTGAATGTGTCCGCCAACTTCTCATCAGCATTCGCCTGTTCGTCCTGCTTCGTTCCGCCATTGGTTGTTTGTTGTCTCGAACTACCCGTGGCATCCTTGCTGCTACTTTCCTTTGTCTCTGACAAAGAAGCATTTCGTGCGGGGTTCGCAGCCGCCATTTTGGCATAGGATAATGCAGTATTCTCCTTTCCCTGGGAAGCAGCAACCTAGTAATGATTAGTACTTGATCTACCCAGTAAACTCGAGCTAAAGTATGTTGTTTAAGGCAGATGATACCCATGTGAGGGGTTGCAGTGGTATCCAGAGCAGGAATGTTGCAACTCACTTTAGCAAACGACAATTGATTCTCGGCCTTCGGCGGCGCAGAGGCCATAGCGATGTGAATAACGCGCTACAAGTCTTCAACTATATGCGTGAATAAAGACACAGGTCGAGCACGGTTCGATTCGTACTTGGTGAACGAGTGCGAGGATCGACAGTTTCTCCAGAATTATATTAGGGCAGGATGTGATCGACGTCGCCCGTTTGGAAGGAAAGAAAGCCTGTAGGCATTGTAGGAATCGTAAAACTTTCTTATGTGTAGTTGATCATCCGTTGGCGGAAGGGAGGAGAAGTCGAAGTTTGAAGGTCGTCGTTTGCCTGTGTCTGGCGAGATGGTACAGCGTCGTGCCCCAGGTGTCGTAGTTGAACGGGCGCCAACACAGTCGTCGAGGCTATCGAGTCCTCCAAAACGTAATGGTCAAATCGTCCCCTTGATGGCCTGGTATTCAAAGGTATTTTGTTGGGATAGTTGGAGCAAGCTCAACTTCCCTATGCATGAACTCCAGGAGGTTAAGGTAATTCTCTTGATCCTGCTCCGTCGAGGCTGTCTTTAGCGCCTCGGATCCCTGCAACCTTTATACCTGTGGTACAGCGGCACGAGGCTTTAAGGCAGCCAGCCTTCCCTGCCAAACAGTTCAGAGACATTCAGAGCAACTGACGAAAACGACGAATTGTATTTAATTCAACTATCGCAAGCTCACAAAACTACACCTACACTGATCAATTCAACCTGTCCAATGAACTCTTACAGAGGTTCAACGATTGGCGCGCCTTCCAAAGCTACACCATCCACTCTTTGCCAGAAATGCTTGAAACGAGGGCATTATAGCTACGAGTGCAAGGCTGTTGCGCAAGAACGTCCATATGTCTCAAGACCTTCGCGTACCCAGCAACTGTTCAACCCAAAACTAGTTCCGAAGCTTACGAACGATGCGCCCCAAGACTTGCCCGGGAGCAAAGGCAAGCAGGATGAACAAGTAGCAAAGACGAAGCTAGAAGAAGATCGTGGGCGAAAGAGAGACCGTGACGGCCATGATCTTGACAATCAGAGCGAGCCCAAGAGGTTGAGGTCGACTTCATCGAGATCTTCTGTGTCTGTTTCAACTGTGTCTACAAATGCGGCAAGGTCACCGCCTCCCAGTAAAGACAGAAAACGCGATCAGAGGAAACAGCGTCGCCCGTCCCCCGGTTTACAAGCCGACGAAGCTCGCTCTTCTCGGGCCCACGGAAGGAGGGAAGAAGGCGAGATTCCGAGCGGCAGAGGTCGGCGGGCAAGTAGGAGTTTGTCCCGCAGCAGCTATTCGTCACTTTCAAGGAGTAGATCCAGGTCACCAAGGCGTGATACATTGAGAGAGAAGCCACTCAGAAGGTATTCGCAAAGTCTGACGCCGCCTCGTCAGAGAAGAGCCTATTCACCAAAACGGAATGATGAGCAATACCAGCCCCCGAGGAGGAGTACGGAACGCACGGGACCCATCGACACTACAGACAGAAGGGATGCGGGCCAGGGCAGGGAGTTTAACGGCCGCAATGACACAAGAACATATCATGAGAACCAAGCAGAAACGGCACCCCGTAGAAGGTCACGAAGCCCGAGGAACGCACGTGCAGAACGGTCCCTAAGTCCATTCAGCCAACGGGTTGCTTTAACCAAAGCTTTAGGGAGATGAATAATTCATTCCAAATCTTCCACACCATGATTCTTTGCAGTACAATTGTGCAATGATATACCTTTAGACGCCATACCCCCCGTGCAATGTTTCCCCGCCAGTGACGCCTGAAAATGCTATGATACATCGCTCGTGAAGTTATACCATCATCTCGTCCTCTTTTTCTCGCTGTTCCTCTAGTTTCTCCTCTTGCTCGCGCAGTCTGGCGCCCTCCACAAGCGCGATGCCTTCCATACCAATCTCATCCCCGCCTTGCTCCCCATCCGCGGCAGCTGCAGCCGTAATAGCCCCGCCGCCAGTCTTATCCCCAGCACTTTTCTGTGCCTGACCAATCCTCTCCTTGACCAGTGCCGCAATCGCATTGTCGGTTCGTACATTAAGAATCTCCAACTTCTTGTCCAGGTCGCGCTTTAGATCCCAATTAGGTTTCTTTGGTTGTAATTTGAAGATATCAACGCCCTTGTCATCCTGCTCTTCCTCTTGTGTTTTCTTGCGTATCTCGGCCTCAACATCTGCGGCTTGTTGTTCGAGAGTATCCTTCTCAAGAGATTGTGTAGGCGGTGCTTCAAATCCAAGCTTTGGTCCTCTAGTTTCCGGGTCGTAATTGCGCCCTGACAGATGGAGCTTCGAGACGTCCGGTGAGCCTGGGGGCGAGCGCCGTGGTGATGCTGGGGCTGCGTCTTCGTCGCTAGGTTGTTTGCGCTTCAGAGATTTGAGCTTCGCGAGGCGGGATTTGCGCTCATCGGCCGCAGCGCCAAGTGAGCTGTGTGCAGCAGACATGATATGAACTATTAAATAATCCTGTCCCTTTGTCTTGTGTCGCGGTGCGCAGGTTGTGGTGTGGGTTTTATTTTGGAGCGAGAGCCTCAAGGTTCCCGAGCCGCCCCAATCGGGCGCGGAAACCTTAAATTCTGCCGCCGACGTCCCTTGAATTTCTAGCCGCGTTTTATTGATGGCTCAACCCGACCATTAATACGAATCAACACCGGGAAACTCACAGCGAACTCTCTGCAGATATGGAATGATGCTGCGTCACTCAATATTTTATGCCAGCCAGAATCCGTCATAGCCCGTTGGGGGCAGGCTTGTCGCTAGCTGATCTTAACATTCTTCCGTTTCTTGCACCGCGACTATTGCAAGCATGGCCAAGAAGCCGCCGAGGACAGAGGACCCAAAGCACTGCCAGTGTAAGACTACAGAGTCCTGTTACGCATTCTCTTGATGGCCATGGCCAGCCATCGAGTGCTAGCGCTGCTGCCCGACAAGCTGCCCCTTCGGGAGACATAACTCACCGACCTCAAGCACAGTATGGGCTTTCCCATGAGCGGAGCGGTGGCCGACAAGTGACACCAATAAGGCCGCCAGCTCAAACACCAGTTGATAATACGAGATCTTACCCTCATAAGCGTACAGGCGATATTACTACCCGCAACCAAAACCGCTCCGTCCTCACACATCTACATCAAGAGGCTACCGACGAAGCCCGTGTAGAACAAGATAAATCCTTCAACCTCACTCGCAAAGAGGCTACAGGGCCATATTTTAGTGATGCGCATCTCGACATGCTGTACGATTTCTTGGAAACGGATCGAAGAGACAAAGGAATAGAGGGGGGCAGACAATACTTCGGCCCGATATGGGAGCTTTGGTTTGACGAGAGGCGGAATGACAAGCAAGCCAAGCACAGTGGCTCTGGCTCGAAACGCACTCAACAAATGGAATCGATTGCCAACTTTGATCCAAGTGTGGACATTTACGATTTACGGGTTGAGTGGAGGAGGATATCTCGGAAATATCGGCAATCTTACTGGCCGGGACTGATGCTGGACATCCTATGCAAGAGACCAGACGATGCGTTGAAATTCCTTGTGGCGACATTGGTTGACTGGCTTCCCAATAAGGCTTGTATAGAAGGCTGTTTGGACTACATCGTCGAGTATCACCTATACCGCCAGAGCCATTCGCCTATCTCATCGGAGAACTTCGCTGTGCTTTTTGGAGCGATCAACGATCTACTTACGAGGTTTATGAAAAAAGATATCAGTATATCTAGTTACGCTATATATCATATCTGCAAGCATGCGAACCGTCTTCAGACAGAGGCTTTGTACAAAACATTGAGCCAGCGGCACCAGAAAGTCACTCCAAACTTGCGGCTACATTTTGTCAATTGTTTAGCACGACGAGGAGCAACAGATTCGGCAGTGACGGCGTTGGGGTTGATGCATCGCGATGGAGTAGTAGACTTCGCAGAACCCCGAGTTTCGAGTGTCTGCGCAACACTTTTGAGATGCAGCCAGCAAAACCCAAAAGCAGTCCATTCGGAATCGCATATCTATTCACTCCTCCTTGAGTGGGGCATCCGACCGGGTATTATCTTCTACACTACCCTGGCTCACAATGCCTTTGAGTCTTGGGATCACGAGACTGCTTGGAAGATTTATGATATGATCATAGAAAACGACATTGAACCTTCCAACCACACCTACTCGATATTCCTGCATGATGCGAAATTACGCCTAGATCATGAAGCATTGGAGAATATCCTGGGTGGCGTTAAGGCGAATAATATTAGGAACGAGCTCGTCGCAACGGACTTGCTGCATGCTATGTTACTTACACACGAAAATCGTACGCGAAATCTGCATGGAGAAGAAGCCCAGGCTCCATCCGAATCGGTGTTTCAGCGGATGCTGTTGTTATACAGCACATACTTTGAATTGGCTCCCCTCGAAGACTTCGCACCGGAATACTTCACCATCGATTGGAAACCGTCTCCTGAAGCCGAAGGCAGAAGAATGCACCCTGATTGTGCGACGCTGTCCCTCATGGTGTCGGCTGCGATACGCTGCAGGATTGAGCCATCCGAACTACCTCTATTTTACAACCGTTTCAAGCGCCTTGTCGATAGTGGACATCCTGATTTTGTTAATGTTGCCACGGAAGTTAACGTGTTCAATGCTTTTATCAAAGCCATGGGACAACACCGAGATACACTGCCGTTCACGACTCAAATTCTAGGGGACATGCTCGGCGCCGAAACCCCTGGATTAAAGGTACAATCTACGGATATCGAGTCAAATGATCGCAAAAAGATGGTCTCCCCAAGCGTCCAAACATGGTCTATCCTGGTACACGCGTTCATGAGCCAAGGTCAGCCCCGCGCTGCCGAGAAGATCGTGGCAATGATGATGAGCCGTGGCATGAAGCCAAACGAGATTACCTGGAATACTATGATCACGGGATATTTGCAAATGCAGGATATGGCTGGCGCCATGCGCTCTTATGAACGCGCAAGGGAGGAAGGCTGGACGATTGATGAGAGTATACAAAACAAACTGGACCCACTCAGCCTCCAGAGGATGCTTAGGCGGCAGTCCGAAGCTATGCCGCGGATGGCAGACCCTAAGGAGCCTCGTGGGGAGCCGCAGGAGCAGCCAGATACTCGGTCTCCGTTGTCGTCGCCTGGCGAGGTGCGCTTTGAAACTATGCCGCGGATGGCAGAGCCTGAGGCGCCTCGTTGGGGGTCGCAAGAGCAGCCAGATAGTCGGTCTCCGTTTTCGTCGCCTGGCGAGATGCGCTCCCTGCGTCGTGCTGAGTTTCGGAGCGATGAAATGAAGGACTTTTTGCAGGGCACTGAGTCGAAAAGATTCGAGATTGTGAAGAATATTGATCGCCTTCTAATGAATACAAAGGGAAACCCAGAATTTACCGGTTTGTGGTTGGCACGGCTTAAGAAGGCTTCGAAGGGGTTGAAGAGGCTTCAGACTCTCGTCGATTGCCGTTTGTATAAGTTGGAGGAGGAGTCATCTTTCTGATGTGTGTATGTATGTATGTATATATGTATAATATTGTATCGTGGAGTATGGGAATATATAAAGAGCCAGTGTTTATTCACATGTATATTTATTTTAAATATTTAAATATTTTTTGTCTTGTTCGTTTTTATGATATATTTTGTTTATATTCCAACAACATCATGTATAGCACAAAACCATACCCAAGGACATATTTTACCTAATGGAATATAATATCAACAGGAGATCATGACTCTATTTCTTATCTTCATTGCAAAAAAGCTTCATTTGGACGAATTCGAGTCATATAGTCACATTCCGTAATTCCTTTTCACATGCGTCACGCACGCTACGTCATTAGGAGCCGATTTTTACACCTTTTTTTTAACAGAGCCTCTCTCAAAGCCTGGCCAACGCAAAATTGAAAGATCTTCTTAACTTCTACCCCCCTCAGCTGTCCCCCAGGGTTTGTTTTTTTAATTATCGAGGCGCAGCCTGGATCAGATATCATTTGATATACCATGTAAAGCTTATATAAAATCTTGGATGGGCTGCTGATGTCCTGAAGGCCGAGTACGGATAAAATATCGCTGGTTATGCTGGTTATAACTGGGGCGGGCCCCTCATGTCTTTGCTCTGTGGAGTAATTGGCGGGTTATTTGGGGCCGGTTGCATTGGAATGTTCGTACTAGGGTACAGCTTCTGGTACTTGAGCTTCGGCGGGAATTTCCCCAATTTTCCACCTCCACCCTAAGTACCTGCAACAGCTATTTTTTTGTACCGGAGTACTCCTTCCTCCGCCTCTCCGACCTCGTTGGTGCCCGTGCCTGTTTCGGGGCGCACGATCGACTCACCACCGAACCTCACCCGGCCTCCACCACACACTACTGTATAAGATATGGCGTGGTCCCCACTGAGACCAGCTCTGAGGCTGTGATCATCAAGGTTTTTTAAAGAGGGGATAATTGTGGTCCTTACAGTCTTGCTATCGCTGCTAAGAATCCTACGAGTACCAGCCAGTACGTATGGACTCATCTCCTCCTTGCCCCCACTATCACGTTCTCTGGACCAACGCGGGCGACCTATCGAATTATCACAAAGGGGTCCAGAGCTGACCGTATATATAGCTTGAGCTCGGCTTTCTCTCCCCTGGCCCCTCTTTCCATACAAGAAGAAGACAGGCGACACTTATACACTACTCTACACATCATTACTTACATAGACCGACGTCGAATTGAAAATTGGATAGCCATTCCCAGCACATGGCGAGTCAGTGACGTGTTTGTGGAGACGCAAACTAGAACCGGTTTCGAATTCGAATTCGAATTGGCTCTACCCACAGCGGCCAAAACTTCCCGATAATTGAACGGGAATTGACCTTTCAACTTCATCCATCTAATATATATCGCCATAATCATGGCCTTCAGGTCGAGAATCACAAGTGCTGCGGCCTACGGATCTGGAGCTGCTGTCCTCGGTGGCGGTGTCCTATACTACACCTACCGCCCACGAAACATCCCGGGTCTCGAACCGGCGGCAGTGCCACCACCCGGAGAGCTTGGAGAACTCCCGCCGAGATTCCCCAAGGTCAAGTCGAGAGATGAGCAGATCGCCGACTTGAAGAGGAGCGGAGGACAATTCACACCCACATCAACCGCAGTCAAGAACGCATTATTAACCCCGACTGAAGGGGAGGAGGTTGTCACCACTACACCCCAAGATGACGATATCTACGATCTCCTCATCATTGGTGGTGGAGCGACCGGTGCAGGTGTTGCGTTGGACGCAGCAACCCGCGGATTGAAGGTCGCGATTGTCGAGAGGGACGACTTCAGTTCCGGTACCAGCAGCAAGAGCACGAAGCTCGTGCACGGTGGCGTGCGATACTTGGAGAAGGCGTTCTGGGAGATGGATTACAACCAGTACAAATTGGTGAAGGAGGCTCTGCGCGAGCGCAAATACTTCTTGGATACCGCTCCCCATCTGTCGTCGTGGCTCCCAATCATGTTGCCTTTGGACAAGTGGTGGAAGGCACCATACTACTGGGCCGGAACCAAGGCCTACGATCTTTTGGCTGGGTCCGAGGGAATTGAGAGCTCGTACTTCTTGACCAGGAGTAAGGCTCTTGACGCCTTCCCCATGCTGAAGAGGACGGATCTCATTGGTGCGCTGGTCTACTACGATGGCGCGCATAACGATTCGAGGATGAACGTCTCATTGGCTATGACCGCAGCACTGTACGGCGCGACCGTTGTAAACCATCTCGAAGTTACAGGACTGAACAAGGATGCCAACGGGCAGCTTTGCGGCGCTCGTGTCAAGGATATTGTCCGCGAAAAGGATGGAAAGAAGTCGGAGGAGTTCACTATCAGAGCGAGAGGTATTGTCAACGCAACTGGCCCATTCTGCGACTCGATACGTAAGATGGACGAGCCCAGCATCAAGGAAATCGTTGCCCCCAGCTCAGGAGTTCACATCGTGCTTCCCGGATACTACAGCCCGTCGAACATGGGCTTGATCGACCCCAAGACTTCTGATGGCAGAGTTATCTTCTTCTTGCCTTGGCAAGGAAACACTATTGCCGGAACCACCGATGCCCCTACTACGATCCAGCAAAACCCCATTGCTGGTGAGGACGAGATTGACTGGATTCTGTCCGAGATCCGTCACTACCTTGCCCCAGACATCAACGTTAGACGTGGTGATGTCCTTGCTGCCTGGTCCGGTATCCGCCCTCTCGTCAAGGACCCCAAGGCGAAGAACACCGAATCCCTCGTCCGTAACCATCTCATCGATATCTCTCCATCTGGCCTCTTGACTTGTGCTGGAGGAAAGTGGACAACTTACCGTCAAATGGCCGAGGAATGCGTTGACGAATCCATCACTACTTACAACCTGAAGCCAACCCGCGTTCTCAACGCCCCAAGCGTCAGCGGAAGCACCAAGATCGACGATGGCGCAACGCTAGACGGATCCTGCCAGACCCACCAAGTCAGGCTCATTGGCGCCCACGGTTTCTCCAAGACCCTGTTTATCAACCTGATTCAGCACTACGGTATCGAGACCGACGTCGCGAAGCACCTGACTGGTTCCTACGGTGACAGAGCCTGGACCGTTGCTGCTCTTTCTGAGCCCACCGATAAGAGGTTCCCGGTCCGTGGTAAGAGACTGTCCCCGCTATACCCCTTCGTCGATGGTGAGATCCGCTATGCCGTCAGACACGAGTATGCCCAGACCGCCGTCGATGTTATCGCTCGCCGAACTCGTCTGGCGTTCCTCAACGCCCAGGCCGCACTCGAGGCCCTCCCAGAAGTCATTGATGTCATGGCCCAGGAGCTCAACTGGGACAAGAAGCGACAGGAGCTTGAGTGGACAGACAGTGAGTTCCCCTTACCCCTCAATGATTAGTTATCAGTGATTAGTGATCTAACATGTGAAGGCTTGAAATTCCTGGAGAGCATGGGACTCCCTAAATCGAAGCTTTCGGCTACGCGCAAGGCTGTTGAGAGCGGAAAGCTGGCGTTCAAGGACTCGGACGAGTATAAGATGTACTCGAGGCACAACGTGCCAAGTGAGGCATTGGCAACCGACGATGGAAAGGCCAAATCTGAGTAATAGATTCCAAGGGTTAGAGCGGAAGTGTATGTCAGATGTCAGAGGGATAGATCTTCCGGGTGTATATACTGTGTTTGTAGAGGTAGACGTATGAACTTAATACTCCATGGCAATGGATTAATAGTACCTCGGATATGTCAAGTGGCGTGTTTATATGAAGACGCACCTTGAATAAGCATATAAACCACGTGACTACGAACTGTATACTGACTACGAGGGACTGACCATGGGGACCGACTGACCACTCACTCCCAACAGATTTAAACATTTTATTTTTTATTTATCCAGCATAATTAGTCGCTCGGACAGCCTTGTGCCGCTTACAGACAGATACAAGGCATGTGAAGCGATATACCCGGCGGTGCGGTCGCGGTTACTATGTAGTCCAACCAAGCCTCGGCAACTTCCCCAAATTCCCCGCAAAAACTAACCCCACGTTACCGAAAGGCCGTGGCGGATATCAGATTCCCTGAAGCTTATGGTATTTATGTAGCATCGGGGGCGCTGTTAATCGTGTTTGATCATACCATTATATACCATCGTAAATAACTATTTCTCCTTCAAATCCGACCAAACAATAATACCACAAACACTTCTTCCCATTCTCATCACCCCCAAACCGCAAACATGGTCAGATCCGCCCCCAGCAAGAGATGCTACGTCCTAGGCGTAGGCATGACCAAGTTCATCAAGCCGCGCGGAAAGGTTGACTACACCGAGCTCGGTTTCGAGGCCGGTGTCAAGGCCATGCTTGACGCCCAGATCAGCTACGACGATGTTGACCAAGGTGTTGCGTGCTACTGCTACGGCGACTCCACCTGCGGCCAGCGCGTCTTCTACCAGTTCGGCATGACCCAAATCCCCATCTACAACGTCAACAACAACTGCTCCACCGGCTCCACCGGCCTGCACATCGGCCGTGATGTCATCTCCAACGGCGGCGCAGACTGCATCCTCGTCGTCGGCTTCGAGAAGATGAACCCCGGCTCCCTCCAGAGCTTCTGGAACGACCGCGAGAACCCCACCGGCACCACAGGCATGATGATGGCCGAGACCCGCGGCGTCACCAACGCCCCCGGCGCGGCCCAGATGTTCGGCAACGCCGGCATCGAGTACATGGAGAAGTACGGCGCGTCCAACGACGACTTCGCCGAGATCGCGCGCGTCAACCACGAGCACAGCCAGCGCAACCCCTACTCGCAGTTCCAGCAGGTGTACACGCGCCAGCAGATCCTCGACTCGCCCACCATCTTCGGCCCGCTCACCAAGCTGCAGTGCTGCCCCACCTCCGACGGCGGCGCGGCCGCCGTCCTCGTCTCCGAGGAGTTTCTCAACGCCCGCCCCCACCTCCGCTCCCAGGCCGTCCTCATCGCCGGCCAGTGCCTCGCCACCGACGCGCCCAGCCTCTTCAGCAAGAGCTCCATTGACCTGATGGGCTACGACATGTCCAAGACGGCCGCGGAGATCGCGCTCCGCCAGGCCGGCCGCACCACCGAAGACGTCCAGGTCGTCGAGCTGCACGACTGCTTCTCCGCGAACGAGATGGTCACCATTGACGCCCTCGGCCTGTCTGCTAAGGGCAAGGCCCACGAGCTCGTCCGCAACGGCGATATCACCTACGGCGGGAAGTACGTCATTAACCCCTCTGGAGGACTCATTTCCAAGGGCCACCCCCTGGGAGCTAGCGGTATCGCGCAGTGCGCCGAGCTGGTGTGGCACCTTCGTGGATGGGCGAACAACCGTCTGGTGCCTGAGGGAACCAAGGTTGCGCTGCAGCATAACCTCGGTCTTGGTGGTGCTGCTGTCGTCACTGTGTACGAGCGTGCGGATGGCCAGACTGGAGCCAAGGTCTCGGATGAGGAGATTGGCAGGATTAACGGGCTGGGTTACAACCCGGCTGTTGTGGCGAAGGGATTCACTGCTGCGCAGGCTTTGAAGGTTAGGAGTAAGAACCAGAAGAGCGCGTGGGCGCTTGGAGAGGCCGAGACGAAGGTTCTGTCCCGCTTTTAGATGGAAGTGAGG
>JPKE01002089.1:0-14797 GCA_000750995.1 Pseudogymnoascus sp. VKM F-4520 (FW-2644) | reverse complement strand
GGGGGGCGCGTGGCCCGCTCGCTTGTATGGCCCGCTTACCTATCAAGTACGTTATAGCATGCCCCACAAGCCTTTGGCAAGATGGCTTCTAGAAGCCTTCAAGTAGGAAGCTGCATAACCAACTATAATGCGACGATGATCTCTTACCTTGCATGTCCCGGGTTGTAATCGGGCAGGAACCCGTTCTGGCGTCCCACTTGATTGTGAGATCATGCGATGGCAACGACAACAGTTTCGAGTCATGTGAGAGTGGCGCCTTGAAGCGATCACCCATCACAGAATCTACAACCTAATCTATAACCCAATCTAAAACCTCGTCTCCATGTAACAAATATATGAGCATTTCAAAATATGTAGCACTAGTGCGGCCTAGTGGAGAACCACCACGGCTTGCCGATCCGGGGGACCGAGGAAAGTTGTGGGGGGCAAAATCACCCCGGGAGCTGCGATATTAGCATTCAACACACTAGCCAGCTGAAGTCATCGTGAGAATAACCGCATACCTAGTCTGTGGCGGAGCAGCTCTAGTACCAGATAGCTCGTTGGTGCAGATCAGCTCGTTATTCCTTGCACCATGGCGACGATGCGGTGTCACGGCGGGTTGACGGCGAACGGGCAACCTTCCTTCGCCAGTGGCCGCATATAGCCACAAAAGAGCGGGCAGCAACGTGCGGATGCGCGCGCCGTTAACGTACACGTCGCCAATAAAGATGGCCATCATGGTGTCGATCACGCTGAAGCGGGCTCGTCAAAATAAGGGCGATGCAATGGGCAAGCAGTGCGTGGAACGACCATGGCCCGCCCACCAGCCACCGCGTTCCGCCGAGTTTCAAATCATAGATGCGTCTTGCCTGGATTTATGATCTCGCTTTCCTGATACTTTTTGTCGCCATTCCTCGACTCCGGGCACGCAGTGGAATATCTCCCACCTTAGCATTTAAGAGTCGAGCTCACGCCTAGCGCAGATACTCGCACAGTTCGATTATGCAGCGCAGACTTCATTTATCTAGTTCAGGTTCCGCCTTCAACTCCAGGGCTAATTTGGCTCCCATCACTTACAAGAGAGTGGAGTCGTTTATCTGCATATAAATCTGGCATAGTCTACTCAGAGTTTTATTCGACCTTGGCAGAGCCCGTTATATTTACTTCATACCTATGCCCTAGACTTACTCAAACAACCATGAACGTGGCGGGTCTAATATGCCAACTTCCACATCTTCTTGGTCACTGCTCGCAACCTTTATCTTGCCCCATAGGTCGTTAGAGCCGAAGCTGAAAGTCTAATTCCGAAGTGCTGTTGGATAGGAACGAGTTCCTCTTGCGACTATTCATCTCGATTGTGGCCCTCTCGAGTCTGAATTGGACCACCTATACATACAAATCTTCGAACATTACAGACCGCTATAGAATCTGCGCAATTACCAAACTTGCGCTCTGGAAATTTGCAGGTGATTGGCCCTGCAGCATTATCTTTGATATCACCTGCGTCTCGAGAACTCGATATGCCTTCAACATGGTCTCAGGGCGAGGCCACTACGCGGAGCGGCCACTGCCAGGAATTTGACATAGAGAAGAATATGTACGACAACACGCAGAACTCGCTGGTTCTGCCACCTCTCGCCCATGTAGGCCAGGAGATGCCAGCTAATACCCAGATCCCGGTGTCCCCTATCTCACCAATCCATGAAGGCATTACTCCGTTCTCAAGTGTGGCAAGACTGTCGCTACAATGGCCCGCAGGGTGGCAGGCCGCAAAAGCTACGATTCCCGATCAACCAGCCAAGAAACCAGCGCGACTAAAACAAAAGATTAGTCGATGGATCGTCTTTCAACTTTGGTTCAACACGTACCGTAAGTTCTTCACCATTGTCACCTTGCTCAACCTGGCCGGAATAATCATGGCCGCACTCGGTCGGTTCCCTTATGCCGAGAACCACCTTGGTGCGTTGGTGCTTGGAAACCTACTCTGCGCAATTCTGATGCGAAACGAGTTGTTCCTGCGGTTCCTATACATGATTGCCATATATGGCTTGCGAAGTGTATGTCCCTTTGTTTATCATTCACGCGATGTGCTGCTAATTATTGTTTCATTAGTGGGCTCCATTGAGAATCAGGCTGGCAGTAACTTCAATTCTGCAACACGTCGGAGGAATCCATTCGGGATGCGCACTCTCCGGCGCTGGGTAAGGTAACATTCAAAATCAGTGGCGAACGGGCTAACAGGGTCTTCAGCTGGTTGATATTCAAGATTGTCGAGATCATACGGCTTCGAGCCGTTCAGCACAAAGCTGTGATCGTCACTGGCGTAATCACAAATACCCTTGTGATCATTTCAGTCTTGAGCGCCTTCCCATGGGTTCGGAAGTCAGTGTTCCAATTTATTTGCTAAAATATGTCGGTGGCTGACTTCTGTATTAGCTACCATCATAACGTGTTTGAGAAGCACCACCGCTTTATTGGATGGCTTGGTCTAGCGGAATGTACACACCAATCCGACCTCGATACTAGTACTAACAAATACTAGACCACCTGGTTCTTCGTGGTCCTGGGAAACACGTACGATATCACACTTGGGGAATGGAGAGTCGACGCCAATTCGCTGCTCCGCGCACAGGAGCTATGGTTTGTAGTGTTTATGACAATATTGTACGTTTACCTCTAGTTGTAAGGTGACTATTACTCATACTCTATAGTGTCCTCATCCCTTGGTTTACTCTTCGAGAGGTCACTGTGGATGTTGAAATTGTGGGCCATCTCTAGTCATTGCTCGAAATCGACTGACTTGGTTTTAGCCATCGCCTAAAGTCGCCATTCTCCGTTTCGAGCGCGGGATGCAGCAAGGTCTTCTCGGAAGAATCAGTCGCACTTCGATCATGGAGTACCATGCCTTTGGAATCATTAGTGAAGGCCGAAAATCCGCGCATCATTATATGATCTGTGGTGTTCAAGGTGACTTTACGAAGGGTCTCGTTACCCATCCACCCAAAACTGTGTGGACTAGGGAGCTGAAGTTTGGTATGCTCGTCCTCTTCTCCCCAATTTAGTTATCTACTGATATATAATAGCTGGTGTTGGGTATGCCTCTGCGATGTTTAAAAGAGGGATCCGCATCTGCACTGGAACTGGTATTGGGGCAGCGCTGTCCACCTGCATCCAGAGCCCTAATTGGTATGCCGCTCTGAAATAATTTTATAAAGGGTGGGTTTTCTGATATCCTGCTAGGTTTCTCATTTGGATAGGCTCCGATCAAGAGAGAACTTTTGGACCGACAATAACGGGTCTGATCCGCAAACATATCGAGCCCGAAAGAATGATTCTCTGGGACTCGAACAAACAAGGAGGACGACCAGATACTATGGAACTCCTCAAAGCCACGTGGACGAGCTTTGGAGCCGAGGTCATCTTCATCACCTCCAACATGCAGGGGAATGATGAGATGATGCAAGGTTGCCGTGCAGGTACGCCCATCAACATCTTAATTCACAGTAAATCACTAACTTCTGAGAATCAGCTGGATTACACGCGTTCGGCACCCTGTGGGACTTCTGATAGTCCGTCGTCTACTCTTGCACATCATCTTCGTCGTACTATGGCCGTAGCTTTCGTCTCTGCCTATGCCTTGAGTCGGACGATATATACGTCTAACAGGGAGGAGGCCAGTGAGAAGCCCCTAATCTAATGGCTGGAGATTTAGCTCGAATAACTTACTGTGCCCAGCGCACTTGAATTGTTATTCCCGCAACAAGTTTTTATCCCCAGGCAGCTAGTAAATCTCGATATGAGGCGCGGGTACGGATGGCCGGTGCAGCAATTGCTGGGTACCATCTGCTGGTCCCAGGACAGTTAAGAACCAGCGTGCAAGCATTAAATGCTTTATTTGCTGCGACTGCAGTCGTTAGGCCATTATCGACGCGCAGAGCGCCATTGTTCTGTGATGATATATTTATACATTTAGCTACTCAAATTAGATGCAATTATAGAAACAAAGATTGGAATGGATGTAAACTTTACTAGTCATCTTATACTATGAACTCATACTACAGCGCCTTATCCTCCCTTGCCGATGTATGCCATTGATCCTGTCAAATTTGATTACATTGCAACCTGTTATTAATTCCCCTAGAATTCTCCCGCTTGCTTCTCTCGCCTCTCTATCTACGCTAAACTATATCAATAGCAACCGAATCTCCTTCCCAAACCCCCTCTCAAAGGCAGCATATAAAGCAGTCCCTTGTCTGTTGTACCTAGCCTCTACATTCGCTCTACAGTCTTTGACAAGAAGCTCTACACTACGGCCCTTTCGTTTCCTACTCCCTGCTGCACAATGCAACGCTGTATATCCCATCCAATCCGCAGTATCGACTGCGTTACTAATCTTAAGTAGCACATATAGGATTTCTTTTAGTCCGCCTGGAACCTATAGGGGCTACCTCAGACTGTTGTCATCTATAAGATTCTGTACAGCATAGTAAAGCAGGGTCTGCCTATCTCTATCCCTATGATCTAACTGTGTGCCACAGGCTACTAACAACTATATAAGCAAATCGCAATCGTAACCATTAGACCACGATGGTTCTTGCCGCTGTCGCTACTCACGCACAGCGTAGTCCACAGGCGTAACGCAGCATTTGTCTACAGCGGATGGCGAGACGCCTTGTTTGAGAAGGGAAGATACCCGCATAACATCCTAACAGTATGCAGCGTTGTATAATAGAGTTTCGCTAAAGCGACATTGATCTATGGGGCGTTAGAATCGCCTCTTGAAACTTCAGTTTGAGTTTCATCTTCGATAGGTAGGGTGTCGTCAAAAGGTGGTGTTGCAGTGGCTGTAAAAGTTGAGAGCTCAGTCGATAAGGCTGGTGAATTGTATATACATACCAACAGAGCTTGTCATATGTTTGTATATAATAGTGTAAGAGGTGTTGAAATTCGAGCAGTTTAAACGTCGTTATTTAGATATTTAGAGGAGCCAAATCTCCCGAGGGGCTGGGGCTGTGACAATGGTCACGGGACCCAAAGCCACAACCACCGTGAATCTTGGCAATTGCGCTAATCACAACGATGTAACAACGAATGACGACCGGCCACCTTAGTATCATCGTTTTCCATGATTTCAAGGAAATAGATTGCATTTTGGACTTTCACTATATTTGTCATGTCTCAACAGTTGCATTCTTCTTGTATCCATGAGTAGATGCAAGCTTCAAGTTCAGCACCCGATAATTATATGGGCATTGACGGACGGAGTCGATAATCCTATCCGTCGATTTGTTCCAACACTTAGTCCTTGGTTGTTTTGTTACTTGTTTGAGGCCGCTCATCATGGAATCAATGACACCGGACGATGGGGACTCAAGACGCAAGCGTCGGAGGCAATTTAGTGTCCGAGCCAGCGATGTTTCTACCTCGCCCGGGGAATTCGGCTCTATGAGGCCTGGAGTTGCGAAGGGTTCTTCGAGTTTTGTGGGTAGCGGAAGTGGAATCTATTTCGTGCGAGCAGTACAATCTGCTTTTGCTAGGAACTACAGCCAGAGCAGCCATGCAATCGACGATGAATTCGTGCCCGGGGAGGATGATCACCTTCAGATTCAAAATCCATCAGGCTCACTCTGGAACTCGGAAGAAGTCTGTTTTATTTCTGCAAGCCAGCCTATAGTCTCAATCTCCTTTGATGATTTGGTGCGTTGGAGTCAATCGTTCTTCAACAATTGGCATCCGCTGTTCCCGTTTCTACATGCACCAAGCATTCTGGTGCTCTTCGAAAGAATTGCAACCCATGGCGTTCAAAGTTTGGGCATTGTGGAAGCAATTACTGTACGCTCAGTATTATCTATCTCGGTTGCAGACCGACGTCAAATGCCCAAGGATGATCCGACACTGATCCCATCAAATCTGGTTTTCAGCACCATCGACGAGGCGATTTCCTCTCTCACACCTGTCATTATGCAACCTTCCACACTATCTGCACTGCAAGCTCTTGTGGCGATCCAGGTGTTTTTAATTTCCATGCTGCGTCTCAATGCTGCATCGAGAATTGGCGGTCTAATCGTACGCATTACTTTTCATCTCGGTCTACACAGGTGCCCTTCTAGGTTCAAACAATTCACGCTGGCTGAGGCAGATATGCGTCGAAGGTTATTTTGGGCGATATATAGCCTTGAGAGATATCTCTCCCAATCACTGGGGCTGCCTTTGGATTTAAAAGACGATGATGTCGACGTCTGCTACCCGGACAATGAACTTCATGATATCCAAGCTAACGAGGCGGCTAATGGGCAGCAACTCCATGGTGAGGCACTTAATTTTCATGCTTATTACATTCCGTAGCTGACTTATCTCAACCAGACCCGCGCCTTCTGCTTCTCCCATCTTTTCTAGCCCGCCACGGCAAAATTAAGGGCTTGATTTTAGAACTTAGGCACAAGTGCGCGAACAACAGAACTACTAGTCCCGATGAAGTCAGTTATGTGGACGCTGAGATATCAAAATGGTGGAACGAAGCACAAGATCTTCTCGAACCTGATTACATTAATGATGCGGCGGAGGAAGAATCAGATGGTGGACAAACCCCATGTCTGTTAAAAGAGACACACAAACTTCTCATCATTGTTCAGAAGCACGAATCCACAATACTCCTGAATCGGCCTCTCATAACATCTGGCTACGACACCTCTCTATTCGCGGCAGCAATGCAAAAGTGTATTGGAGCGTCAAAACAGATTGTTTCAAAAGTATACCTTCACTTGCATGAGGGTATGAACAAGGTAGGATCGCGTGATGGCAAAATTCCAAATCCACTGTTTTGGCCTGGCTTCACATGGTGTATTTGGATGAGGTAGGATAGCGTGCTCTATATTATTGACGTTTATTCAACTGATAATATTGAACAGCGGCTTAATATTGGTCTACGCAGCATCCGAAGGATATTATTCTATAGAGATAGCTCAACGGTAAGTGCAGGAGGCCAGGTCATGACGAACATACTAACTATCTTAAGTGAGGCTGGTCGATGTGTAAAGATATTAGAAACACTCTCATTGCGAGGGAACTTCTGGCCCGGAGCTTGCGCATCCGCGCTTATAGATTTACAGAAAGCTCTGGGCAACAAACTCTCCAACGGTACCCTCGGCCAACACGTCGGTTTGCAGTCTCGAACAAAAGAAATGCGGACGTCAACAGATGCACCCAATTCAATCTCAAGGCAGAACGTACGGCTGCGGAATAGCGAAACCGGTACAATGCAAGACACTGGAGGAGCCTCAGCTACGCCCCGTGCCCCCAATCCCGATTTCCTGCCACACGGCTCACCGGGAGCTTACCAGGGGAATAGGCAGGCGCCAAGCATGAACAATTCGATACCAGCCCATTTGGGAAGTCCTCGAGGCGACATGTCAATCCCTTTTCAGCAGATCGAGGCGTCGACCTTGGAGTCAAACCGAGCACCCGGCTACGTGGCTTGGCCTATGTTAAACGGACCAACTTATCAGATGGGTGACCAGTTTAACGGATTTGACGATATATTTCAGCTCATGGATGCTTCTTATCAAATTAATGAGCAGATGTATGAGCCCGGAGATATGACCCAATTTTAGAAATATTTATACCTTTATTTACACAGGAAAGCTACTCTAGTAGCATGTAATAATTACACTGGGAGCAAAGGACTATTCAATTACATGTAAAATATCAGCAGAATCTAAACACTTATTTAGGCTCTACGGCTGCATGGAAAGGAGACATTTTATTGCTTAAAACCCACGAGATTTGTTTTACTTGAATACATCAGATCACTAATGTCAGTAACAATATGTGTCACTTCATTCTATAGGAATGCCTATATTTATTCTATTCTTATTTTTCACTTGCGTAGACTCCCATACTGCCCTTTGGAATCGACTGGCTTCCTAACATATAAGCTTATATCCTAACTAAGAGTCTACAGATGACAGATAAAACTCAGTCCGACCCTCCGGTATGCTCAGTCTTCGCCTTCCCTAGTCTATTCTGAATCTCTTCGCACACAGCATTTGTCACCTCAGTCGTGGTCGCAGTCCCTCCGAGATCTTTAGTCATTATGCCCTTTTCGCAAACAGCTTCAACGATATCGAGGAGTTGGTCTGCCGCCTCTTTTTCGCCTAGCCAGATCAACATCTCGCAAGCAGTCCAGAATGTCGCAACTGGGTTTGCTGTCATCAAGTCAGTAAGCGTACAATGTTTTATATGGAAGGGGCATTACCGATTCCCATTCCAGTGATATCAAACGCAGAGCCATGAATAGGCTCGAACATGGAAGGATTCTTTCGTGTGGGATCGAGATTGCTAGTGGGTGCGATGCCGATCGAACCAGCCAATGCCGCAGCAAGATCTGAAAGAATGTCTGCGTGCTGATTGTATCATTAGAACCTGCCCCAGTATGAATTTTCATTAGCCAATGACTTACCAAGTTTGTAGCAACAATAGTATCAAGCGTCTCCGGTTTCAATACCATCCTCGTAGTCATTGCATCCACCAACATCTTATCAACAAGCACATCTGGAAAATCCTTCGCCACTTCCGACGCGATTTCATCCCACATGACCATGCCATTCCTCTGTGCATTACTCTTCGTAACCACAGTAATATGTTTCTTCGGTCTGTTCTTAGCTGTCTCGAACGCAAACCGCATTATTCTCTCGACAGCGTGGCGCGTGAAAATCGAAACCTCAGTAGCAGTCTCCCATGGTTCACCGCGATGAGAGCGGCCGCCGTGACCAGCATATTCTCCTTCGCTGTTCTCGCGGATTATCACCCAGTCTAGCTCGCCATCCTTGCAGTTTCGAAGGGGCGATTGGGTGCCTCGGAAGATCTTGGTGGGACGCACGTTGGCGTATTGTTGGAGGGGTTGGCAGATTGCGAGGCGGAGCTGCCATAGGGAGATGTGATCGGGGACGTCTATGGAATAATATCAGCATATGTGATTTGGTTTGCTTTAAATATCTAGGAAATTGTGCTCGTGATGTCGTACCTGGGGCACCAACAGCGCCGAAGAGAATAGCATCAAACGTTTTTAACGTCGTCAAGGCATCGTCTGGCATATATTTCCCCGTCGCTTTGTAAGTATCGCTGCTCCAGTCAAAGTTCGTAAACTCTAGGTCAAAAGTGTTTAATGTCTCGGAGAACTTCTTCAACACAGTAACACCGGCTTCAATTACTTCGGGGCCAATTCCATCCGCTGGTATTGAGGCAATGCGGTACCTTGGGCGAGGATCAGCAAGAGAGGGACTCATTTTAACAATGGTGATATGATATGGTATGATTGAGTTGCTAAATTGATTTGATTTGCACGATGATTATGAGAAGATAAATTATTAGGAAACCAGCAGAATAAAGAGAAAGAAATACCTGAATATGTAGTGGGGATTGATTCACAACATCAGACAGGTACCACCCTTGGTGGGGTTTGGGTTTGGCGGGGTTTGACTGTCTCCTGGATCATCCGGGGATCGTTTCTCCGGCCAAGACATGGGGTCGAAAACCAATGCACCCTCTTCACGAGAGAAGATGTTGGTAAAGAACACAGAAATACAGGAAGATTTCTAGTACATGTCACATAAGCACAATTAGATCAGGTCCAAAAACCCTTCACAATCCGTACATACGGTCATTATGAGTCGAGACAGCCGAGCTCAGCTAATTGTTGAAAGCGTACTGCCATTCATCAAGACTCATCGGAAGTTTGAGCTTCAAAGCAATGTTAAACAGCCATATATTTTAGGTGTTACGGGCTTACAGGGTATGTGGAATTATTTTAACTAAGTAAATATGAGTTGATGTGAATTTGTATTATAGGATCGGGAAAATCACATTTGGCATCGGCACTGGTCGTGGCTCTTACTAAGAACCATAATTATAACACCATCGAGGTGTCACTTGATGATTTCTACCTACCACATGACGAACAAAAAGCCCTTCGTACACAGAATTCTTCTAACGGTTTGTTCAAAGCTCGCGGCCAGCCTGGAACACATGATCCTGTATTGTTGAAATCATTCTTCAACCAGTTCTCAGATCCATTAACGAAAAATATCTGGATACCTTCATTCGACAAAAGCCTCTTTCAAGGAGAGGGAGATAGACTTCCACGCTCGGAATGGAAAACCATTCATTGCCATTGTCCGATCGATGTGGTGATTTTTGAAGGGTGGTGTGTTGGCTTCCAACCATGCCCTGAAATCGAGGTTGAGAGGAAGAGAGGAGAAGCTTTACAGATTCGAGATTCGATCGAGCCTGAAAAGAGCATTGCCAATTGCCTTGAGAGTCAATTTTCCACAACAACTTTAGGGGATCATGAGCTTGTGGATTTGCTTCGGGTAAATGATTTTCTACGCAAATACTCGGAAGATTTCATGGGTCCGCAGCATTTCGATTTCATGGTGCATCTTGACACCAATGACTTAGTTAACGTTTATACTTGGAGGATACAGCAGGAGCACGCACTTCATATGAGGAAGGGTACTGGAATGACCGATGAGGAGGTAGTCAAATTCGGTACTATACCATCTATTTGTCCTGTGTGGATAATTAAACTAATTCGTTAAAAATTTCAGTACAGATATATATGCCAGCATATGAGTTATATTTAGATGGTCTAAGATTTGGATTTTTCAGGGAGACTGGAGGTTTTAATGGGACAAAGGGACAGTTGCGACTAGTCATGGATGTCGAGAGGAATGTTGTTGTTGTAGAATCAAAACTATTTTGATGAGCAATTAAAAAAATATTCGGCTCGTTTTCAGTATCATTAATACTATAGGCTTGAAATAAATTCAGCAAGAGACTCGATATGACAGATTTATCGACTACATCTCAATTTTACAGGTTCCTGATTGTCTCCGCCTGGTCCTGTACAGTACATTGTGCGGGGTTGCGGGGTTGCGGGGTTGCGGGGTACGAACAGCTCCTCCTCCCCCCCTTCTGGTATAAGCGGGCCGGCTTTCGTTTCCCCAGACCCAGACTACCCCACAGACTTACCGCGCTATCCAACTCCCACTGGCGAACGTTTCCCCGCAGAGTCGTACCCCGTGGGAAAAAACCTGGGGAAAGCTTACAGCGAGGTAAGTGTTCTTAAATGTAGGTTTTCAAGCCGTTGTTTTCTATAAAATCTATGATGTCGCCCTCCGGCAAATACCAAGAATGGCAATTGTCTGCTCTTGGACTACTACTGTGCGAATTACTCTACATCACGTCAAATCCATTCATATAGTGCCATATCAAGTCGATAACATGGGTGAACAACGCTCGCAAACCCCCGACGAGAAAGTCAACAGTGCATCGCACCTAGAGGACCCAGAGAGCCTCATGAAGGAAAAGCTAGAAGATGTCGACTACTCAGGGGCTGTCACAAAGTCTGACCCAGCAGAGATTGCCTTGGTCCGAAAGCTCGATATGAGGATTATGCCCACTCTTTGGGCTATGTACTTTATGAACTATCTTGACAGGAACGCCATAGCGAACGCTCGGCTAAACGATCTTGAAAAGGACTTGGGTTTAGAGGGTTCACAATACAATACTTGTATTTCCATTCTCTTTGTGGGGTAAGAACATCAAAATTCGATCTAGTACAGCTCACGACTGACTATTTAATAGGTATCTCTTAATGCAAATCCCCTCAAATATGTTAATGTCGTCGAGGAAAATTCGGCCCTCGATATACATGGCGGTTTGTATGGCTGGATGGGCCATCGTCGCAGCTTTGACAGCATTAGTAAAGAATTATACTGGCCTCGTACTTGTCCGATTTTTCCTCGGAGTCCTTGAAGCTCCATTCTGTTTGTCTCCCATTTCTACTCCTATCGAGCTCTATCAATTCTAACGATCCATTAAGACCCCGGTGCGTTATACTTGCTCTCTGCATTTTACACCCGAAAAGAGGTTGCGACGAGAATAGCCATTTTATACTCCGGCAACATATTTGCGACCTCTTTTGCGGGCCTCATTGCAGCTGCAACGTTTGCTTCCATTGATGGTGCCCAGGGACTCAAAGGCTGGCAATGGTAGGTCGCTTTGAAACCAAATTTGAAAATTGACTAACCTCATCAAGGCTTTTTATTATTGAGGGAGTGGTCACTTTTGCAGTAGCCATTGCTGCAGCATACCTTCTTCCTGATTTCCCGCTCACTACGAAATGGCTCACGGAAGAAGAGCGAACCCTCGCTGACGCCAGAATCAAACGCGACACTGTCGGTCTAACGCCTGATAAAGGCGCCAGAGAAGGCTTCAAGCAGGCTATTAGGGACCCTAAATTATACCTCCTATGCTTCATGCAAAACATGCACCTCTCGGCCTGTTCATTCAATAACTTCTTCCCCACCGTTGTTGGTTCCCTTGGATATGACCGAACTATTACTCTGGCCCTTACATGCCCGCCATACCTGGTGTCTGGATTTTTTGGCTACGCCATCGGCATCACCTCTGGAAAGTACAACGAGAGGACTTGGCATATCACTGGGTGCATGGGAGCCGCTCTAATTGGGTTTATCATCTCTTGCGTAACGCTCAACATACCTGCTCGTTACATATCTTGCTTTCTCTTTGCAAGTGGTGCGTATGCCGTCAATTCAGTTATTCTAGGATGGGTTTCGGCGACTTTGGGACAAACGACAGAGAAAAAGGCCGTATCGCTCAGTATCGTCAATGTGGTCGCCAATGCTTCCTATATCTACACGGCATATTTGTACCCAAAATCTGATGGGCCGAAGTATCTCACAGCTATGGGATCTAATGCTGGATTTGCCTTTGCTACAATTGGTAGTGCGTGGGCTTTCAGGATTTGGCTAATGAGAACCAATACCAAGATTAGACGTAGTGGAGATGAGTCAAAGGTATTTTATGCTTACTAGATAACGGTATGGCAGTCCTTGTTCAATATGTAGGGGGAGGAAAATGGAGGCTGCAGGTATATAGTATTCGTTATTTAGCCGCTCTTCTAAATTTGATCAAATTTCAAATTTATTTCTTGTATATTATGTGGCTTACTTAGTCGTCGTTTTGAAATCTTTGTGGTGTTTAAAATTTAGTAAGAACACCTCTAGGAAGTGTCATACTGGGGACCAGGTCTTACTAAACATTACCAAGAAACAATGTAGTCTAGGTAGCATACAGTTTAATACACAATCAATTGCTCCACACTCTAAATGTGTCAAACAAGATATAAAAAGCACTACGTTGTAAGTATAACGTACATGTATAGCGAAACCAACAGACAAGCGAAACCAACACTGCATTTTACACCTTAAATCACGAGTTTCGTAACTTAATATCTCAACAATCCTTTACTAACAAATTATAAAAATGAATATTGAGCCTTCTAGAAGCATTTAAAGTACTCTTTCTGAGTTTTAAAGCAATTCGCCTTATACTTATTGAGATACTAATATTTAGGTTAAAAGTGGGGGCCAAAACTCTATATCTTAGTAACTACAAGACTAATTGCGTTAAAATTTAAACGAAGTACTTTAAATGCCTATGAAAGGCTAAATACATATTTTTATAATTTACTAGTGAAGGGTTGTTGAGATATTAAGCTACAAAATTCGTGATTTAAGGTGTAAAATGCAGTGTTGGTTTCGCTTGTCTGTTGGTTTCGCTATACATGTACGTTATACGTATATATAAGATAAACTCTCGATGTAACTTATATTATATTACAATCTGTCAACTTTGGCCATCATGGTCAACATATCCAACAACCTCGATGAATACGCCCACTCATTGTCGTACCATGCCAAAATTTTGAAAAACTTCCCTTCGTTAGTACTAGTTAGATATTTTTATTGTAGGCATGTTACCTTGGGATTTAGCTCAACACAAGCTTTCGCGTCTACTACGCAGCTGTGTGGATTGCCCTGAAAATCACAGCTGACTAGCTCACTGTACTCGACTGTTATTACGCCTTTCAGAGGACCCATTGAAGCCAGCTCCAGTTGTGACAGGATCTCTGCCAGCGAAGTTTCGTGTTCCAAATTTATTGTGAGGTCAACAAGCGACACATTGTTGCTGTAGACATGTTAGTAAAATTCACCACCGGAAGATATGCGTGCTGACGTTGGAACGCGCAGAGAAATACCAGTCATCTTTTCAGCCAACTCTGGAAGCACAGTCGAAACTGCCTTCGCTGCGCCAGTTGTGGTCGGAATGACATTTCCCAACACGGCTCGTCCTGCTCGACGGTCTCTCTTGCTGTATCCATCCAGCACAGACTGTGATCTCGTAGAGGCATGAACTGTGGTCATGAGGGCCTGAACAATACCAAACTTGTCGTTCAAAGTTTTTGCTAAAGGGGCAAGGCAATTAGTCGTACAGCTGGCGCATGATACTACACTTGGAGGGTTCAATATGGGATACTGTGATGTGTTGACGCCGTAGACGAATGTAGGCGCGTCTTTGCTTGGGGCAGAGATAAGTACCCTCCTCGCCCCGGCATGCTCGACGTGAAGATTGGCTAGTGATGTAGTTGTAAATTTGCCTGTGCTTTCGATGATATACTCGGCTCCTGAAACCGTCCAGTCTAGTGACTTGGGATCTCGTTCGGAAGTCAAATGCACAAGCTCTCCACAGACAGACAGAGTGTTTGCGTCTACAGCAAAAACAGCGTTCGGTTTGACATTCACACTCCGGCTTAGAGGACCATGTGTAGAGTCGAAGAGGATTTGATGGATGACATCGGCTATCGTGGCGCATGTGTGGTTGATTGCCACTATGCGTAACGTGGTTTATCATCGAGTCGCGCATATCATCGAGTCGCGCACTTGGTATCACC
>JPKE01002088.1:0-11843 GCA_000750995.1 Pseudogymnoascus sp. VKM F-4520 (FW-2644) | reverse complement strand
GGGAGGGGGAGATGGAGGAGCGGCGGCGTTTGCGGGCTGGTTCGAGTTTGGTGGCGTCGAAGGGCTCGGGTTGCGCTTCATAGGGGCCTTTGGAATCACCTGCGGGGTGGTCTGAGTTCACATGGCTAGGTGTAGAGTTGGCGGATGAGGTTGTTCTGTTCCTTCTTTTTGCGGGTTCGAGCTTGTTCGCATTGAAGGGTTGCGGTTGAGGTTCAGTGATCTCAACAGCGGCGTTTGAAGCCATAGTGGCCTTCAGATTGGTCTGATATCTTTAGTTCTATTGGTATAAGAATTGATCTGTAAGAAGTAAGTTGTAAGTTGTGAGTTGTAAATTATTTGCAGTTGTCTTGTTAGTTCAAGCATCAAAGGAACAGTAATTGTCGTTGAGCCTGAGGCTACAGTAGCCTTGTGCCAGGATATGGGACCCGGCTGAAGGAAGCGTGGACAGTTTACCCGTGAAAGGCTGTAACATATGTAACATAATAATTACAGCCCTAAGTGATTGAGAGTAATTAAGAGGACTGGTTTATCTACAGTTCTAAAGCACATCTCAAGCCCCAAGTAACTGTTATATATAGTCTATTTCTACAACTTTGAAGTTGCATTGTCTCTAAAAGTTCTTACATTGCAGCCTTCAAATAAAGGCTGCCAAGATGTCTACATTATAGCCGTGTCCTAGGATACGCGGCGCTAGTGCTGCCTCGCGGTGTGAGCTTGCGAGCTTCTGGCCCAAAGGCGATTACAGCATCACCAAACGCACCCACGACCTCACATTGAACCGCGTCTCCAATCTCTACCATCTCCGACCCTATTCTCCACCTCTAGGTTCGAACTTCACCATGGGTTCCGAACCGCAATACGCGAAATTCCCCCTCCTCCCTCTCGCCCAGAACATCTTCACCCTCACAAACCCAGCCGCGCCAAAATCCGTACAGCAAGCTTCCCTCAAGAGCCTTCAAGATGCCATCTCCGAACACAAGATGGCGCCGCTGTACAAGTACCTCGCACATCCTACGGAGGGCGTCTTAAACGGATCCGGCCAGAGCACGTTGTCACAATCGACCAAGCCTTCGGGACGGAAACCAAGCGTGGGAATGGTGACCAGCAAGAACGCCGTTTCTCAGGTTGACCTGCCGTGGGACGAGGCTCTGTATGAGAAGCTGCAGAAGGATAACGATGAGGAGCTAGAGAAGTTCCAGAAGGAGGAAGAGGATGCTGAGGAGCAGGCTGGCGAGACAGAGGTCCAAGCTGCTCGGGGAAAGAGGGCAGAGTTCTATGCACGAGTTGGCGACAAGGTATGATTATATGGTAGCAACGGATACTAGAAGATGCTAACTATTTCATCTAGGACAAGGCAATCGCGGGTTACGAGGCCGTATTCGAAAAGACGGGCGTTTTGGGCACAAAGATCGACCTGGTCCTCGCGATCATCCGCCTTGGGCTCTTCTACGGCGACAAGGTCCTCGTCAAGAAGCAAGTTGAGCGAGCATCGGCCCTGGTTGAGAGCGGTGGTGACTGGGATCGCCGCAACCGCCTAAAGGCCTACGAAGGCTTGCACCTCCTCACAGTTCGCGATTACAACCAGGCCGCGCCTCTCCTCCTCGACAGTCTCTCCACCTTCACCAGCTACGAGCTGTGCTCCTACTCCAACCTCGTCGTATACTCCGTCCTCGCCGGCTCCGTATCCCTCAAGCGCGTCGACTTCAAGTCCAAGGTCGTCGACGCCCCCGAAATCAAAGCCATCCTCGGCGAAGGCGAAGACAAGCTCTCCGCGCTCTCCGGCGCGCTCTCCGCCGGCCCCGGCTCCAACGGCGACGCCGACATGTCCGACGCGCCTTCCTCGCACGCCAAGACAGCCGTCAACCTGACGACGCTCGGCTCCTCCGCCTCCGACCACCCCGAGACCGAGACCCCGATCGACTTCGCGCCGCTGGCGCAGCTGGTCAGCAGCCTGTACACGGGCAGCTACCGCTCGTTCTTCGGCGCGCTCGCGGCCGTCGAGGAGAGCTTCCTCACGCAGGACCGCTACCTATACGAGCACCGCGGGTGGTTCGTGCGCGAGATGCGGCTGCGCGCGTACCAGCAGCTGCTGCAGAGCTATCGCGTCGTGGGGCTCGAGAGCATGGCTAACGACTTTGGCGTCTCGGTGGACTTTCTCGATCGGTAAGAACCCCACCACCCCTCCCCCGCATTAGTTGGGACTATTTTTGAGAGTGAATATGCTAACGGATGGTGGATACAGTGACCTGGCGAAGTTCATCGCGGCGGATCGCATCCCTTGTACGATTGACCGCGTGACGGGGAAGGGTGTGATCGAGACGAATAGGCCGGATGATAAGAATAAGCAGTATAATGATGTGGTCAAGCAGGGTGATCAGCTGATTACGAAGTTGCAGAAGTATGGGCAGGCGGTGAGGCTGAGGGGGAGCGAGAGGGCTTAGATGGGTGGGGTAGACGGGGGAAGGAGTGGGTTAGATGGGGAATAGTGTATGATATGAATGGACGTCAGAGAGACCATTGATCATTAATTGAAGCTTCGTGTGGATCTTTGCGCAGATTTGAAGCTTTTTACCTCCATGATGGAACTTAACAGGTCATGGCTAGGATCCCTTTATAGAAAGTTTAACCTATCGATGCAGCACATGTGATCAAGGAACCCAGAGGCATCTGTTACCATTACTACAATGTGGCTTTGGGCATCGTTCTATGCCCATGTCTGCTGTCAAGGAACCCAGAGACATCCATCACTTCACCACAATGTGGCTTGGAGCTTCATTTCACGTTCATGTCTGTTGTCACCGCTTGAGTTTTGTTGTCAAGTATCCTTCTTCCTGCCGATAAACTATTGTCACCGTTGGCAAACCGCCTGCTCTCTACTGTCGCCAAAATTTCTCACCGCTTACCCCCTTGCCGTCACTGGCATTAAGTCCTGTGATATATGCCTGCAACGCACGCATCGCTCGCAACTGCCCATTTTTCAACACTCTCTTGTGTCCATGGATCCTTTCCACCTGTCATGAGCAATACGTACTCTGTGCAGTCTCGAACTGAATTTGGAAAGAACAGTAGAGACATATATGCGCTGTTAAAGGAACTATTCCGATAGTTCCCGCGCGTGAGGCTTCTGAATGGTATTGACAGCAGCGTTCGTCGCTGTGCAGGAATGATATATATCCCTGCTCACCGTTCCAACGGGCCCGCAGGAGATCAGCAACCGATATTGTTGGGATAATTGGTCCTGATAGGACAATGCTAATCCTTGGCCAATACTTGAACAAGGCTGTGAACCGGTATATCAAGGAGGATCCAAATTCGCCCGAGATTCGGAATTGGAAGACGTTCAATAACTATAAGCGCAAAGTTGCAAGACGAGTGCGGAAAACTATGTCCGTCTCGGGAAAGATACTTGGGCTCGGGGATAAACAGATAGTCAAGGATCGGATGAGCGGCAAAGTGTTTAATCCTGCATTTCAACGCCTGTACAACAATTGGATTGTAGTTCAACAGGAAGCTGGAGGCCCGACTCTACAGTTTTTTGGTCCGCTATAATTATGATAGTGGTGGTGGTGGGGTGAGCAGTGGGGGTAGTTAAGACGGTAGTGAGAATTGACACGGTAGTGAGAATTGACAATGAGAAGCCATAGACGGTGAGAATGGCTGAACGGTAAGAAGAAAGAAATGACGGTGAGGCGCACTTGTTGTTTCAGAGCCTCTAGTTGTATAGGCGTTGAAATGCAGGTTTGAAGGCCCTACTAGCCATCCATGCCTTGACAGCCTGCTTGTTGCCAGGTCCAAGGATCTGACCGAGACGTGTATAGCTCCTGTGATCGTTTGGAGCAGCGGCGTAGTCGTTCTGTTTGCCAACATTGGTCGCATGAGGATTCCTTAGTACAGGAACACTCGATGCTGTAGCTGAGTGGTATTCAATGAGAATCTGCATTATGTACGTATATATGAAGCAGCTTTATATAGACTCCGACTTTCTTCACCTGTTCACTTCATATCACAGCCTGAGGGAAATAATTATCGGGCTAACAGAAAGATAAGAGCTCCATGCGGGCTAAGTCACCGCGCTACCTATCGTACACTGCAGTAGGGCGGATATATCGAGATACGAAAACCACTCGGTGAGGCATTTGTGGTGTGTAGTGCCACAGAGTACTTGATATATCGTGATAATTTCTACAAATCTCACTATATCCCTCTCCGTCGAGCTGACAATCCAATATATATTGATAAGTAATCAGACAGGATTATGAAATTATATTGATTATGGGGTTTGTGGGTTAGGGTAGCCGTCAGCAACACGCGGGGCAGCGACACGGTACGATTACTCGAAGTGGAGGCGGCCGCTTCCTCAATGGACCCCCTACCCGCCCTTCTCAACCCTTATTTTTACTTTTATTTTACTTATTTTATTTTTCTCAACTCCCCCCCTTTTAATTCCTTATTTCCCAATACCCTCCCCTTCCTCCTTCATCAACATCATCCTCTCAATCGGCCCTCTCCAGCTCCCACCAAACCTCAGCCAAGAGTCTGACTCGCACCGCCAACACCGGCCGAAGCCGGAACCATCTCTCTTCCCCTCACCCCAGCGAAGATCATAGGCTGCGGACTTCGCCCTCCACCTCCGCACCCCCGTCAATCTCCCCCACTACTATCCTGCCCGCCTCCAGATCTCCGCACTCCGACTCGCTGTACCGCGCCTTGTGCCTGGCCTGCAGGGCCTATTACGTCCCTACGCCCTGCTTGTTCGCGCATCGTTCACCCCACTTACTCACTCCGAGGGCAGAGTGCCATTCGGCGACTACTCGACGGTGAAACCAAGTGAACTGCCTGGGCAAGGCCGTACTTAAGAACGACGACCCCGCCATGATGGCCTTATCAAGGGTATCCGCGTCCGGTGCTTGTAACCGCCTCACCTCCTCTTCATCTCGTTCATCCTGTTCCTCTTCTACGACCTCCGCTTTCACTAGGCTGGTGTTACTTGGTAAGCCTCATCTTGCTTTTTCCTTATCCTTATGTTGCACGCGTGCTGCTCTGTGCATCCTTGCAAGACGAGTGGTTGAGCTGGTCGCCCTTACATATAATCTGCAAGGAGGGGTATTTTAACCCCCGCGTCTGAGTTTGTCAACTCGCACACTCATATCTAAATTATTCCTTTTGTCCACCTCTATATACTCTCCTCACACCACGCCTCTCTCTTCGACCATCGACACTAACAGTCTACTGCACAGGCAAACAACCTCCTCTCCTCCGCTCCTCACCCCTTACCTACCGCACAATGTCCACCTCCCCAAGGCTGCGAAGCCTCGACATCGACAACATAAACCCCCACGTCCGCAAGGCCGAATATGCCGTACGCGGTGAGCTTGCCGTAAAGTCGGAAGCCTACCGCGCGCAGCTCGCCAGCGGCGAAGGAAACAACCTTCCCTTCGACGATGTCATCTCGGCCAACATCGGCAACCCACAACAGCTCGACCAGAAGCCCATCACCTTCTTCCGCCAGGTGCTGAGTCTCCTCGAGTACCCGCCGCTACTGGAGAAGGAGGATGTCCTCCTGAACCAGCTGGGTTATAAGAAGGATGTTATTGAGCGTGCGAAGTGGCTGCTCAACCAGGTCGGGAGTGTCGGTGCATACAGTGCCAGCACTGGCCCTCAAGGGATAAGAGAGAGCATCGCCAAGTTCATCGAGGGTACGTCCCCCTCACCACCCCCTCCAACCTGAAGTCCTGACTAACACCAACCCCAGAACGTGATGGCCACCCCGCAGACCCCTCCTCTATCTACCTCAGCGCCGGTGCCTCATCCGGTGTCAACACACTGCTCCATGTCATCTGCGCCGGCCCCAACACCGGTGTCCTAGTCCCCATCCCCCAATACCCTCTCTACACCGCGACACTCTCCCTCCTCGACGCCACCTGCGTCCCCTACTACCTCGACGAAGAGAACGCCTGGTCCACCTCCGCCGAAAGCATCACCTCCGCCCTCACCACCGCCAAAGAAGCCGGCACCGACGTCCGCGCCATCGCCATCATCAACCCCGGCAACCCCACCGGCGCGTCCCTTTCCTACGAAGACATCGAATCCGTGATCGACGTCGCCGCCTCCCAGCACCTCGTCATCCTCGCCGACGAAGTCTACCAAACCAACGTCTTCATCGGCAAGTTCCACAGCTTCAAAGCCGTGCTACGCGATATGCAGAAGAAGAACCCAGGGAAATACGATACCGTCGAGCTGGTCAGCTTGCACTCGGTCTCCAAGGGCATCGTGGGCGAGTGCGGACACCGCGGGGGGTACTTTGAGCTCTGCGGATTCGACCCAGAGGTCGTGGCGCAGATCTACAAGTTCGTGAGTATCTCGCTGTGCGCGCCGGTTATTGGACAGTGCTTGGTGGAGCTGATGGTCAACCCGCCCGTCGAGGGCGAGCCGTCGTATGAGCTGTATAAGAGCGAGCGCGATGGCATCTTCAACTCCTTGCAGTCCCGCGCCACGGCCATCCATAAGGCGTTCCAGGAGATGGAGGGCGTGGAGTGCGGACCGCCACAGGGATCGATGTACCTCTTCCCGTCCATCACGCTGCCGCAGAAGGCGATCGAGGCAGCGAAGGCGGATGGCAAGTCCCCCGACGCGTTCTATGCGATGAAGATGCTTGAGGCAACGGGTGTGTGTGTCGTACCCGGTGCTGGGTTCGGACAGAAGGAGGGGACGCTGCATTTCCGGACGACGTTTTTGGCGCCGGGGACGAGCTGGGTGGAGAACGTGGCTAAGTTCCATGAGGGGTTTATGGGGGAGTATAGGTAGATGGGGGTGTGGTTGGATAGGAAAATGTTTATGAGGGGTGGTAGTGGTGGGGCTGTAAAAAGATCGGAATAGACAGGATATATAGACTTGGAACCGCATCTCAATCATAAATTCGTATAATTACTTTCCGCTTGCGCGTCTCTGTATCTTCAGCGAGGGGTTCTGTTCTCCCATCCCACTTCCTCTCCTTCACCGCCAAGTTGAACTCTTGTCAACACTAGACCCCCCCTAGATCTGAGACTTCGTACTTTTCCATCCGAATATTATACCAGTTTACTTCCCTCCCATTAGATTCCACTCACGCCCCCGTCTCCACCTCTACTTCATCCCTCCTCGGCCGAATCCAAACATTCGTCTTCATATCCGGCACAGCATTAAACATAAACCCGAGCTGCCAATCCTTCGGCCTCTCCACCTCCTTAAATTCAAAGCGCTCCAAGAACTCCAGCAAAAAAAGCTTCACCACCACTAGCGCGAGGTGTCGTCCCGGACACGCATGTTTGCCTACGAGACTCATTAGCAGTTATTCCACTACCAGGTTACCCACACAAGAGTGAGCACAGGGGCACACATACCATGACCAAAACTCATAAACCGATCACTCGGCTGACTACTCGGCACCTTATCCCCCGCAAACCTAAACCCCCTAAACACCCTCGGCTCCTCATACACCCCCGCATCCATATGTATCCCATATAGCGGCATCTGCGTCACGGCCCCATACGGCAAATACACCGGTTTCGCGCCCTCGAACCCCTCCGCAGGCTGCAGCGTCACGCCCGCCGGATCGAGGATTTTGCGCTGGCTCAGCAGCTGCCCGACCGGGTGGAGGCGCTGCGATTCTTTGATGAAGGAGTCGAGAAGGGGGAGGGCGGAGAGGGCTTGCGTTGTCCAGACGCCGTTGTGGGCTGCCAGCACGGAGCGCGCTTGTGTGAGGATTGGGAGGGCGTAGAGGGAGGGGGGGTGCGAGACGAGGTCGTGGATGCAGTGGGTTAGTGTTATGGTTGTGGTGTCGACGGCTGCGAAGGAGAAGTCGAGGAGGCGGCCGATGACGCCGGTGAGGATTGTGGATTCGGGGGCTGAGGCGTAGCTGGGGCGGGAGAGGACGGGTAGGTGCCGGGGGGTGGTGGGTTGGCGAGGAGGGCGCGGACGTCGGGGAGGATGAGGGCGCGTAGCTTGGCGACGCGACGGGTGGTGTTGAAGAGGGGTGCGATGAGGGGGATGATGCAGCGGGGGAGATTGCGGAGGAGGAAGGATTGGATGATGATGCCGTTGGCGAAGCCGGCGAGGGTGTCGGTCCAGGCGGGGAGGGTGGTGTATTTGGCGCCGACGAGGATGCGGGTTGTGATGCGGCCGATGGCGGAGAGGGTCGAGGGGTGCACGGTTAGGGGGTACCATTCTTCGTTGTCGAGGACGGTGGGGGCCGTGGAGGGGGGCAGGAAGTTGGCGGAGAGGCTGGTGTGGATTTCGCTCTTGAGGGGAGCGATCATGGCGTCTACGGAGCGGGTGAGGTCGGTGCGGACGAGGTGGATGATGTCGGTGTTGTCGTGGCCGAGGAAGGGGTCGAGGACGAGGCCCTGGGGGGTTAGCTTCGTTGAAGTAAAGGAGCTTGGGGTACTCACATCTTCATTTGCCGGCGTCGAGTTTGCCATCCGGTCTGGGATCTTGCGTATTGCTGCGAAGACGGATGGGGGAAGGACATAATGCCCGCCAGCGATGAAAGCTTCATTATTTTTTGAGTACTAGGTTTTGTCAGTATTTGTTTTGTCTCCCTCAGATGCATCTCCATCATCACCACTTCCGATCTATCCAGCACATAACTCTCGCAATTATCACGCATCTCACCCCTATCATCCATCACACCCTCAATCACCACCCCACTTTTCCCCATGGCAAAGACCAAGTCAGACAAAACCAAAAAATCATCTCACCTTCTCATAAAACTGCTCAATCAGCACATTCCCCGGCACACTCTTCCCCCTTAGAAACGTCCACCATGAGTTGGACGCCACAGGCGGCGCCTTCCGCACGATAGTCTGGAAGAGGGCGACGAGCTGGACGTAGGCGATGTAGGTGATGAGGGCCGTGGCGGCATAGAGGAGGAGCGACGGCATAGTGACGTGTGTGAGGTGAAGGAGGTGAGGTTGGTTAATGCTGGAGGTGTTCAGAAGTCGGACCAATGCCTCTTTCGTGTTTGGAGTCGTCGACCAAATCCTTTCTTGTTGATTGATAGTCGTCTTTGGTCAATGGTTTGTAGTTCGTAGATTGTCTTTCTCGGTGGCTTGCTCAACAGCTTGTAATTCGTAACTCGTCCAGTCCACCCAATTAATTCCCTTGCCTTCGTTTCTTGCCACCAAACCTCACAATCCCAGCAATCCTCACTCGGTCCTTCCTCTTCCCGATCCGTCTCAATAATCCCAACTCACACAGCCGAACCGCAACCTATAATATACCAATATACACCACCCCACCACGTCGTCGCGCCCGCGCCTCGGCAGGTTCGTGCTGCACTTCCACGTTGGTTTCACAAATCAAGTCAGCAGCACCGCATCCGCATCCGTCGTCCTATCAGCCGACGCTCTGTGCTATTTCCGTGGTCGCGTGGCGTCGTATACCGTACAATCGCATGACACAGACGCAAGGCAAAACTCAAAGCAGCAAATCGCAAAGTAGGCAAGAGCGAAATAAGGGAGAGCCAAGAGAAGGAAAAAAGGAAGCAGGACATATATGTACTACCTACACCTCCATCCCGCCCTACCCTCCTCTCCTCGACTCCACCATCACTAACGATTTGTTAGTCCGCTCAGTCCTGTAAACGAGGTCGGGAATGCCACTTGGAACGCCCATACCATTCCAGCCCATCCCACCCGTCACACGCATACGCCCACAACTCAAATCCTTAAACCCGACAAGCGAGCGACGAGCAAAGCGGTGTCGATGATCACCGCCACGATGCTGCACCTCCCCCCCACCTATGCCGCTACGCGACCACGCCGTCGCATCCCGTCACTCCTAATACTGAGAAACACATCCACAGCTCGCGTAGAGCGCGGTGGGCGAGAACTTATCGAATACCGCGCTGTGCTGTATGTACGGTATGTCTAAGCTGAACCGAGACGCAGACTCAGTCCCTTCAGTCTCGAAGCTCCGAAAATTTCACCCGTGCCATATTCGAGCCGTGTTTGATATCCACCATCGCGGTCGTCGGCCCTGTGGACACTCTGAAGAACTCAGAAGAAACTCTCACTCACCCTCACCCACACCTTCACCCTCACGCAAATCTACTCTCTTCCCCCATCATCCCATAACCATCCCTCACCCCCCTCCCCTCGTCCTACCACACCCCTCCCCCCTTCTCACCTCTGTCTCACCCCTCCGTCCCATCTAGCCATCTCCCTACGCCCATCATCCCACTACCGAAGCTCGCTTAAGCACATCACCCACCTACCACCTAACACTAACAAACCCACCCAGCACATCGGTTACCAGGCGACCCAGCCCGGCACGCCCTATGCATCCGACACCTTGCTTGCGCTCTACCCGCATACGGGGCATGGATGCGCTGGTCGATGGTGTCGCGTACAGCGAATGATGCGGTGTCTAATACGGATTTTATCGATAGCGTGGGTGACAGCGCATGCACCCCCGAAGCGAGATCCTGCACCGTTTGTTCCGGAGGATCGGGTTTTAATTTCTGGTGGGAGTTGGAGTCAACGAGAGGGTGGAGGGGGAGGTGGTGAGGGGAGAGGGGGGGTGGTATGGGAGAGGGAGGAGGATAGAGGTGGGGGAGAGAGAATGATCGGAGGGGTTTACTGCTATGTTGTAACCCGGCGGGGAGGGTTCACAACTTAATTACCAGGTTGTAAGTAAGCATAACCACCCCCCCAGCTCAAGGCAATATAAATATACCTCACCAGTCCAGCTCGGCAGCATATCCGTCCATACCAGCAAACAATTTATTTTCCCGCCCCAAAAATATATAGAAGTGACTCGTTCGCCATACAGCTCGTCATAGGCCCGAGAGATGCGCGTCTATTCCAAATCAAACATGCTCCGAGACTACTCAGGGGTAACTGACGGACTAGCTGGCTGGCTGGTTGGATGTACGTGATAGATGACAGCGATGGATGACATGATATGATACAAGGATTGAAGATTTCAGCGAAGACCACCATGGCAGTCGAGGAACTATCACACGAAAAATGGAGATTGAAATGGATACGGCTGTATCCTCACGAACCACTCAACTATCCAAGCAGCACATATTTATCTTTTCTACTCCCTGAATTACGCTGTCATGATATACATACGCTATCATTTAGATTATACTACGCTTTCAAGCTACCATGCCCGTCATGCTGTCACCACACTACTCTCACCACATATGCCAACCTCGATACTCTCCATCCGTCCATTACATCGGTACCTTTCACCAGTACTCATCTCCGCCTTACTCCTCCTCTGATCAACACCCAAATACTTCTACATTGCCTTGTTACTATCTCCTGCCACCGAACCAGTACTCATCTCCTCCTTACTCCTCCTCTGATCAATACCCAAATACTTTTACAGTGCCTTGTGACTGTCTCCTGCCACCGCTACCCCCCTACCTCTCTCACCACTCTATTCCCGCCACCGCCCCCCCCCCTTCTCACCTCACACAGCAGAGTCATTCCCATACACCCTCCAAGTACGGGCCTCCTTCCCTTCATCTTACGCGCCCCGTCATCACTGCAAATGAGATCAACGACCCCAGGCCCAGCATGTGCGATGTTGGATTAGCACTTCCTCTTGGGCGCAGGAGACGGAAGTTTACAAAGCTCTGTTATCAAGGATGATATACTTATAAATCCCATATAAACGCACCCACCATCACCACAGCCCCACACAACACAATACAGCATAGCAAACGTAAGTAAGTAAGTAGGTTTCGTATTCTCCCCATCCCCATATTAACCACCACCACCACCTATGGCATCCCCAGCTATATACCTCCCCTCCCCCTTCCCTCCCCCACAGACGCATATATACCCCTCCCC
>JPKE01002086.1:0-22870 GCA_000750995.1 Pseudogymnoascus sp. VKM F-4520 (FW-2644) | reverse complement strand
GGAGGGAGGAGCGGGATGCTTGATTCGGTGGGCGGAGAGGGGAGGAGAGGGGCAGGGACAGGGCGGCGGGGAGGAGAGGGGCGGATATCTTATCTTGATTATCTCTGATGTGATGTCATCGATATGCGATAAGAGATTATAGGCACGTGATGTAAAATGCTGTAATATCAGGTGATTAGATGCATCGAGTCACGTGGTTATCCGGAGATGTTAAACTTGTGACTTGATGCCTTGCTGCCTTGCTGCCTTGATACCTTAGGGCGTAAACTTAGATCAGGCAATTAATCGGCAATTAATTTTCAAGGCGGTGTGACGCAGGTGGCTTAGACTCAGCCAGGTACATGAGTATGATCCACGTTAGCACATGTCAGCCATGCACTTGGCACTGTATGTGGTAAACCCCGCTGTCGAGCACAAGTCGAACATGGTCAAACATGGTCGTGCATGCACCGAACCATGACATTGTATGCAACTAGAGAAATGATATACCTTGAAATACCTCATACTAGACCCTATACTGAATACATGCCGACGTCTAATTCCCTCTATTCCCTCTTATTATGTCTAGGTGAATGTGTATTTCACGCTACAATGATGCCCAAAAGGAATTAGCATTCTTGGCCTCCAACGCCTAGGGTCTACACTGTGCCCGAGGCCCATGGTTTCGAGTTGATCAGAAAACCATGCCTCCAGTTTCTCCCTTCCCAGTCCCAGTCCCAATCTAATTTTGTTTGCTCGCATTCGCATCTATGAAAAAATCTATGAAAAATCCACCCCCCATCATCTCCTCTTCCCCTCCGATCTCCGCCTAAAAGACAGCCAAGCTCACGTTCTCCCTCAGCGCTACATACTCACTATCCGCATAACCGAGCACCTCCCCAACGCTTTCGCTGTGTAGTCCCTTAATGCGCATGATCTCCGTGCTACTGTAGTTAACCAGCGCACGGCCGACCTCGAGCGGCGTTCCACGCCAGAGCGCCGGGGGCGGGGTGCTTGAGCGGCGGTGGTGGGGATGGATAGGTAGCGCCGTGATTGGCGCCGAGAGCGGGTCAGAGGTAGGCGGAGTCCCCGTCGGCGGGGTTTGCGTGTAGGTGTGCGCCAGCCCATCTCCGGCAGACGTAGTCGCAGCAGCCGCGCCGTCAACAGCTGACTCGGCCTCCTCCTGGACACTCCTTGCCGGAGTCACAGGCGTGATCCGCTCCACGACCACTATGCGGACTGCCTCCTGCTGGCCGAACGTGCCAGCGACATCCACGATGCCCACTGGAAGTAGCCCGGCATGATTGCTTAGCGCGCGGTGTGCACCTTTGTCTATGTAAATCGTGCCGTGCGGGGCGAGACCGTGAAGGAGCCAGAAGCTGCGATCGCGGATAGGGTGGCGCGAGGGGGAGAAGCGGGTGTGCGGAGGGCGTTCAGGGAGCGCGGATAGATCGTATGGCGCGGGCGAGGGGGAGCCAGAGGCGGTGGCGGGAGTGGCGAGGGCGGAGAGGGCCGTGAGGGACTTGTTGCGGGGGAGGCCGAGGGATTGCGTATAGGATACAATGGGGAAGATGTTCTGCGGGTGTGCTGAGGAGGCGATGATTGTGGTGACGCCGGCAGAGGAAGCGAGGCGGGCGGCGACGATTTTGGTGCTCATGCCGCCCGTGCCGAGCGAGGAGCCGGCGGAAGAGACTGGATGGTTTAGTTAGGGATGGGAGAGTGGGGACAGTAACTTGACGTACCATCAGCTTCTAGGGCGTCTATGTCGTCGACGACTTCAATGGCCTCTGCGTCGGGATTCGTGCGCGGGTTCTTGGTGTAAAGGCAGTCGACGTCAGTCATGAGAAAAAGGTAGTCGGCGTGGACCATGGCGGCCGCGATAGCCGACAGGGTGTCGTTGTCACCAAACTTAATTTCGGCAACGGCCAGAGTATCGTTCTCATTGACAATGGGGATCACGCCCATATCCAGGAGCTCGTTAATCGTGTTGACTGCATTGATATATTGCGAGCGCTAGGATGTCGTGTTAGTGTACATACTCGTAGAGAGCTAGTTAGGGGGGCTTTACATCGGCAATATCGTTGCGGGTCAGAAGGATTTGGGCGATGGGTGTGCGGAGCTGCTCGAAGAGACTGTCCCATAGCCCCATAAGTCTACATTGCCCAATTGCTGCCAGGGCCTGGAGAAAAGTCAGCAATGCCATATGTTAGATTTGGGCGGGGTTAACAGACCTGGATGCGAGGCAGATGCTTTGGTCTTTTCTTCACATCCATACGCCTCAAGCCAACGCCGATGGCGCCCGAGGAGACGAGGATGACTCTGTGTCCATCTTCATGTAACTTCACAGCAGTCTCAACAATGAGAGACAGGGTTGAGAGGAGCGGTTCACGAGTATGCTCATCAACGATCGAGCTCGTGCCTGAGCGATGAGCGTTAATTGGGCTGTGGGCCAAATATGAGTCGACTCACCAAGTTTTATGACAATAGTCAAGGGTTTTGGTCCCTTCATGATTGCTACATTGACACAACAACCCATCAAAGAAGGCAAGGGGATAAGTCGCTTTATAGGTAACTTGGACAAGGCTGATAAACCGGCTGAATGGAGATCCTCGATGTCGTCGTTTGCCTCCCCACCTTTGTTTGGAGTTTAGTGGTGCGCCCTGTCAAGTTCCGAGTATCGCATCCACACCCCACCGAAACCCGGCAGAATACGGCCAACTTTTTTCTCACCGCCCTCTAAATCGCGCTCGGCGTACTAGTACAGCGACTCAATCAGGGACTCCGCGTCTAATTTAGAAACTCACCAGCGCGACTAGCTGACAAGACACCACAATGGCATCGCAGACACCCCCGGCGACGCAGGCAACAGCCAGCTCAACAGAGCGCCCTGCAGTGTCGACATGGAACCCTAACAACGATCCGGCGAAGACGGGTTACGACCCGACGAAGCGATGGGCGAACTACTTCAACATCCTGCTGGGCAAGATGAACCGGGAGGGCCAGGAGGCATTCCGTGAGGACGCATACATCCGCAACGAGGCCCGGGACTGCAGTAACTGCGACAAGTGGCGGGACTACCTGTTCGAGTACTCGCCAACAATCCGCTTCATGTCCAAGAACATCATGGACCTGAATGGCAAGCTGGACAGGAGTAACGTGCAGTGCCGTCGGTGCCCTACACGGCGGGTTATTGGGGAGGATGGGAAGGAGCATACGGTTAGGCAGGGAGGCGGATTTAGCCCGGATCATGGCATCCTCATCTGTGCGAATGAGATGAGGAATCAAGGACATCTGGAGGATACGTTGGCGCATGAGATGGTGCATGCCTGGGATCACTTGCGGTGGAAGGTGGACTGGTCGGACTTACGGCATGCAGCGTGCACAGAGGTAAGAGGTATGACTGGACATTTATGGTATTGTGCTAACAACCCTGTAGATTCGAGCATCCAGCCTGAGCGGCGAGTGCAGGTGGACGAGAGAGTTCTTCGTAAGGAACAACTTCACGCTCACACAACAACACCAGAACTGCGTCAGGAACAGGGCCATTCGGTCCGTCATGAACCGCCCAAGCTGCAAGGACGATGTACATGCGACCAAGGTGGTCAACGAAGTTTGGGACTCATGTTTTGCGGATACCCGGCCATTCGACGAGATCTACCGGTAGTGTGACCTATCACGGCACATTGCGTTTGTACAACAGTTGTTTGTATAGTATATATATGTAGTTATCATTTGCATGGGTAAGCGTAGGCGTTAAGGCTGGAAAACATAGAAACTCCAACTCCAACTTTCATGCATATCATGTCCAATTCCCCCCACCCCGTCCAAGTTAAAACGCCTCCGCCAGATACAATTAGAGGAGATAAAAGGGATTCGTGATTCATTCCCGACCCTCAAGAGAAGATTTGCTGCCTGATGATTTCGACTCGCGCTGTGTTGCTCGCTCCCCTTTCACACAGTGCTTGATGATCCAGGGGTGCTGGAGAACCTGATCAAGCGGGATACGCTTCTCCGGGTCCAGAACGAGGAGCTATAAACGTCAGTTGTATCCCAACAAGGAAATGTACGAAAACTTACCCTCTTGATTAAGTCCTTTGCCTCCGGAGAAACAAACGAAGGGACCGTCATGTCTGCCCTCGTAATCCTCCTCTGTGTCATAATCATAGTGTCTTCGAACGGCGCCTCTCCAACGAGGAACTCGTATGTCAAGACACCTAAACTCCACAGATCGACCTTCTCGCCATACCAGTTATCTCCCGACCCCGGCTTGAGCATCTCCGGGGGCAGGTAGTCAAGAGTTCCGCACATCGTCTGGCGGCGGTTGTTTGGCGCGTGCACGCTCCAACCGAAATCCGAAATCTTAATCTCGCCATGGATACCCATCAAGATATTCTCCGGCTTGATATCTCTATGTATGACGTGCTTTTTGTGGAGGTACTTGAGCGCCGCAGCCATCTGTGCGATGTATGCCGCAGCCTTCCACTCCGGGAACCTGCTCTCGCGCCTCAGATGCTTGTACAGCTCGCCCTTACCCGCAAACTCTAGGATGAGGAAGACTCGCTTGCTGTCGTGGAAGTGGCCGTACAGCTGGAGGATGTTTGGATGCCGTAAGTTGGACTGGATCTCGATTTCTCGGCGGACTTGCTTCTCCACTTTGCCCTGCTGGAGCTCAGACTTGTGCAGCACCTTCAGGGCACAGATAAACCCGGTGCCTCGCTCTCGGGCAAGATATACACGACCGAATTTGCCCTTTCCTAGCGGCCTCCCAATCTCGAACATGCCCAGATGGAACTCCTTTGGCTGAGGCATGACGTAAATAGGTGGCGCTTTCTGCTCTGCTTTTACGAGCTCGTCGGAGGGCCTTGACGATGTAGATGTGGCTTTGCGGGTGGGTGATATTGCGCTCGTTGGTGCATTTGATCCTCGCCATTGCGCTGCTTGGGAGGGGACGGTGACTGTTGTTACCAGCGCTGGGTTGTTGTTTGAAAGCGCCATCTTGAGGAGGTTTCCGCCATTTGAATTTTGCGATAGCTGTGATTTTGGGACAATCTAGATTTCTGTTAGATGATACATATATAAACATTCTAGTGTACTTACTTTGGACTTCAGGCCAGTCTTCTTGAGGCCCTCTCCACCGTCATTCTCATCGGTCACGGACAAGTGCTCGAACCGAGATTCGAGTCCTCGGCTTGCCATTGTGAGAGAGTTATCCCCTTCCAGGATTATATCGCTGCAAGTCAAGGAGATAGTTATCTTCCAGGCGTGGAATTGCGTTGGTCGTTTGGCGATACTGGATGTCGTTGTTCTTGAAATCGCCTGGAGCATTGATGGTCAACATAATAACGGGAGCTACGGTGTTGTCAGAGCAACGAACAAGGGTACCGAACATCCAACCCCACCAAATAAGGTACTCTATCTATAACCCCACTCCAACTCAAATCTGGGCCTCTACAGTACCATACGGTTTCATTCTTTCAGCGACATTTGCGGTTTTGAGGTGTGCAACTTTCACCTTCCAAAGGAATCAATTTCAAGTGCATCACCTGCCTCTCTATATACCTCAAAATGTCGTTCAACGGCCCCATCACGGAATCGTTCCCGTCGCCCAGTAACCCCAAATCAGCAACCGTATCCTTCTCCCAGCATGGGTGGACGATCAGCACGCGCAAACTCCCAATCTCCAAGTCCGACGCCATCGACGCGATGTCCGAGAAGCTGGGCATCCCCGTGCCAGAGATGATCTTCGGCGACAACATGGTGTCAGTGGAGAATGCGGAGAAAGGATGGTGCATCGAGTTCAACTCGTTCGACGCACTGGACCGGGTGGACAAGACCGATAAGACTATGCTGAAGGTCGCATACTCGCGGGAATGGTCGGAGAGCAGGTAAGACGCCGTCTAGAGCTCCTGGTAACCAGAGCTGACTATTGCAGGGAGAAAACACACGAGACTATCAAAGAGGTCGTCAAGCCATTCGACTGGTCGTACAGCACAGATTACAAGGGCACTGTAGGCGGCGCATCGCCTACCCCATTTACACCTGACACGGAGCCGATCCCGATTGAGCTCTTGAAGCGCCCGGACCCGATACTGCACTTCGAGGAGGTGGTTCTGTATGAGAGCGAGCTGGACGACAATGGGATCTCGCTCTACTCGATCAAGCTGAGGGTCATGCCGGAGAGGATGCTGATCCTGGCGAGGAACTTTATGAGACTGGATAATGTGCTTGTGCGTATCAGGGATACGAGGGTCTACATAGACTTCAAGTCCAAGAAGGTTACGAGGGAGTATACGGCTACCGAGGAGAAGTTCGATGCGGTTAAGGAGGCAAGTTCTGCTGTTATATGGAGTTAATATTGCTGTGCTAACTGAACCAGGCCCTATTGAAAACCAGATTACCCGATGATGTTATAGTAGCAATGCGCGATCCCAACCAGATGGCAAGCTACCTGAAGAAGGTTGACCACACCCTCGAGAGTGTTAAGCTGTCTTGAACCGAAAAAGCGGCAAAGGGGGTATTGGCACATTGATATATGAAAAGGCGTCAGGATAGATTGCGGGCGTTTGATATCGTTGGCATATGGACACGGTATGGGTTTGCTGGGGGTTTAAGCATGCCATTATTTGAATATTCAGGGTTGGACATCATGTGGAGTTCAGTTTTGACTGCGGTTTACAAAAAGAATATCTTGCTGTATTCCGAGATATTTCAGCCCAATATGAAACTGTTCTGAGAACTCAAATATTCCAGATAAATATTAATATCATTATTTATTCTGGATACGGGTCGTGTTTTACCTAATTCACATAACCTCATATTTCCACTAAATGCACGGAAATCTTAAGAGTCATTTAAATAATATAGTCGGAGTAAGGCGGGACCATAACTGGAAATGAAGCCGAATGAAATTAGAGTATGCGGCGTTATGTCTGTCGCCAGATGTACAGTAACCCCCTTTCAACATACGCACGCACCACCACACGATTCTAACAAGGACACACCTTATTTACTCGAACGCCGAACATCAACAGAACGGGCCCTAAGTCTCAGCATCTAATGGAACGCAATATTCAGTATCCGCATGGTGTAGATGGTAGGGATATTATCGGAATGGGGATTACGGCAGTAGTTGCTCGTCTTGACGCCGTTATCAAGTTCGCCCCAGCTACTGAGCTGCCGTTTATGGAGAGGGAGAAGCGCGTATACCAACGCCTTGGCCATCACGACAGGGTCGTCCGTTATTACGGGAACTTGGGGAACGACATTATTCTACAATACGCTTGTCATGGATCTATAAGGCAATACTTTGCGTGTCAGACGAAACCTGTTGCTCTTTCACTACAACTCGGCTGGGTCGAACAGATTGCAGGAGCCGTTTCTTTCATCCATTCAAAAAATGTTTTACACGGCGACATCTCGTGTAACAACATCTTCGTCGATCACAGTCTCAACGTAAAACTGGGCGACTTTGCTGGCTCTGCTATTGATGGGGAACCTCCTCTTATATGCTACGAGACTAGTCATGAACATCCTAGTATTGAAGGTATCTCGGTCAGGAGTGAGATATTTGCTCTTGGTTCTACCATCTACGAGATAATGACTGGGTCGAAACCATACAAAGAACTTTCAGACCCGGAGATATGTGCCGCATATGATATGGGGAAATACCCAGAGCTAAGCTCTTTAACTACGTTCAACGACATTATCGCCAAGTGCTGGGCCTAAGAGTATGTGAATGCAGACGAGCTGCTGGGAGATATAAAGGTTGAGCGTATGAATTCCATTTATTAGATATTTTTGCCCTAATCAGAACCGCACCAACTCTACCCTAGTCTAAGAGCCCCTCGAATGACATAGTCGGAGTAAGACGGGGCTGATGTTAGAGAAAGCTGATGGATTTGAGAGAGCGTGTAGCATAACATCCGTGCTCTTGGTGATGGCACAGAGTCTGATGATGCCTTTGAATATTAGGTTACCCCTAAGCTCAAGTAGGGATGAAGGGCCAATCTCACTATGGCTTATTGTGAACCAGCCAGCATCCGACGTGGCAACAATATACTCAAACTTTAAGAACAAGAGCAGCTATCGCAGTCATACTCTTCCAGTCCCCTGTCATTTATTCTAATACAAGGCTCCTGAGGCGCCTGAGCTAGGGTAGCTGAGACAAACAGAGCAGTGATGCCGAAAAGGATAGACGTGAGATGCATAGTGACGGTTGAAGTATCGAAGGGCTTGGTCTGTGATATTGGGGCGAAATCTGTGACGAGGGGATTACTCCAGATGTGGGCACATAGGTCTATAAGTGCTTTCCAGTCCGCATTTTTGGACTCCTGGAAGGAAGCAAGTTACGTTACATGTCAGAGCTGACATGTAGGACAATGCTACAGGCAAGGCTCGCGATAATCCAACGACGTTTCTGGGTTCAAGACAAAAAGGACACACGGCAATACAAAAATTCTAACAGAACCGTTATTATGTGTCATGTTTTAAGGCTGAAATGTAGGACACTTTCCGCCACTATTATTTTATCTATTTGATTCACTTAAAATATTTGTTACCCGTTTCCTAACCTACAGCTACAACATGTCCGATTTATAGAACCACAGCAGAAGATAGCTATTGTCAGGTAAATAGAAGGCTTTCCGTTATTCTACGCACATGTAATGCACTCTTAACATAGACTATATGTGATTATCCCCCAAACAGGGGCCAGATCAGGGATTCCCCCCAAGAAAGGCCCAGATCCCTGTCAAAACCAGACGGTGAGACAGAAACAGAGCACATTAGAATGGGCATGGCATGGTCTATCCAAAAAATTCCTCGTGGAGGTCACGATTCTCAGTTGCTGGAATTTGTGGCTAACGCTACTCCTTTCCATACAAAAAAAATATGATCAAGCTGGTTCTCGTGACATATCGGTCGCTACCGGAACGTAGTCTCAAAAGTAACTCGCGCATTTATCTATCACCTAACACAAGAAATACAAAAAGCAGCAGCAGGTACGTCCTATGCCAAAAAAAAAATGTTTGAATAGGGGCAGCTCCTGGCTTTTGACTCCAAGTGAGGTTCCAGTATGAAGGCACGACCGCCAGATCATGAAACGTCAGTCATTTACTACTCAGGTCATTCGCTTCTTGCGACATGACTCCTCCCCCGAAGCAGCAGCTGGGTTTTGGTGATCTACTTCTTCGCCTTCTTGGGCTTTGCGATGGGCTCCTCGAGGATCTTGAGGATCTCCTCGTCGGTGATCTTCTTGTCGGTCTTGTACTGGGACACGTCAAGGGCTGGCGCAGCAGCAAGCTTCTGGATGCCGTTCTTGGTGATGGCTAATACGATGTTAGATGGTGGAAATCATAGTTACATAGTATTTCACTTACCGATGGTGGTCAGAAGTCTAGCAACAGCAGCTCCGTCCTTGTCGCCAACAACCTCGTACGCGCGGAAAACGTTGCCACGGACACACTCAACAACACCGACCTTACCCTGCCTCTCGTCGTCGAGTTGCCTGAGGGAGAATGGGAAGGTACCGAACTTCTTGACGACCTCGTTGAGGGTCTTCTTGGAGCTGTCTCTCTTGAGACCGTAGGTTAGGGTGGTGCGGCGATGGAGAGTAGCTCTGTTCTCAAGGTTCTTGAGCTTGCCGGTTCCCAGAGAGACACCGATCTCAACACCCCATACCTCGCCGACCTCTGGGACACCCTCGCCCTTAGAGCCCTCTCCTGGTGCCAGAACGATCTTCTTCTCTCCCTCAATCTCGTTGCGCTTGAACAGCCACGAGGTGGTGCTCTCGACAAGGTTGCAGTCGTAGCTCTTGACGACCTTCTCGATAAGGCTGGTCATGCGGCTCTGGTTCACTGGCTTTACGGCAGCGGCCTTGGCCTTCTCCTCGGGTGTACCGGTCGACAACAATCCAGGTGGGACCATGAGGCGTAGGAGAAGCTCGTTCGCATAGTGGGTAGCCAGTATCAAGTCCGCGGTGCGGCCCTCATCCTCGCCGCCGGGCACGACGACGTTGTCGCAAACGATCGTTCCGAAGCCGTCGATCTGCGCACCGAGCTGGATCTTAATCACATCGCCAGCGTTCAAGGCAACGGCGGCCTCGGCCTCGTCGGACTTGAGAGGGGTATATGGAGTGACGAAAGAGGATGGAGAGACGGTGGTCGGGTGGGAGATACCTGATGGAACGGTGAGTGAGTGACGTATCCAAAACGTCAAAATCTTGGCGCCGACATACCCTTGGAAATCTTCTTTCCTCTGTAGACCTTTGCGATCTCCTCCTCGAGCAGCTTGTCACCCTTCTCGCAGATCGTTACGATCTTCTCGCCAGCTACACAGAGCTTGGAGACAGCCTCCAGAACCCTGTGAGAAATGGCTCCGGCATCCTTGTACTTGGTAAGAGTATCTGGGTTGTTAAGCGTGTAATCTATATCGTAATATCATCAGCGTTGGCTCCTTATTCCTGCGTTCTGTGTTGTGAATAGCTGCAAATGCGCCCAAAGTGGGGTCGTGTGCAAGCTCGATAGCGGGGTCATAATAAGGGTTTGGGAAAGGAATATGGGAATATAATGAATAAATATTCCAAATAAAATACATACCGACTTCCTTGGTCTCTTCGGCCATGTTTGCGGTTGTTTTGAAGTAGTAGTTTTAGAAAAGATAAGTGGTAGTTGTTTATATTTCGTGGTGAAGGAAGATCAGAACCGGTGTTGTCAGTAGAGTTGGACTTGGTCGATGCGAAGACTTGGTTTGTGTGGGCAAAGACCCGAGCAAGAGCACCAGCCACAACAGCAGCCCACTTCGTTCCCATCGAGCTCCAGTCCGGATATATAACCGCTCTAGTCCCGTTAGAATCATTGTGGCGGTGCATAATTATCACGTGTAGTCACGTGCTGATTGTGGCTGGAACTCTCGCTTACAATTGCAGGGTACGAAGTAGGAAGCATGGAGATGAGTAAAGGGAAGGGTGAGCTAACCATATTGGGAAGTGGCTTCTTCCGTGTCCCTACTTACAGTATAACCTTAGTCGCGACTGCGCGAAACATCCAACTGAGAGTGTCGCGGTGCTCAACGCCCAATCTGTGCCGGAACATACAACGACTTTACTGGACCTAAGCATTGCACAGCATAGCATACGGGTCTATTCATCTGGACTTGCTGGGTGCACTTCCGCGCATGGTCTCCCGCCATGGCGCCCGAACAACATCAAGCCTCTTCCTCGGTTGCGCCTCCGAATTCGACCACGGCGACGACGGCTGCGACAGAAAGCGCCATCGATCTTCCTCACCGACGGAAGGCGCCACCGAGGCCTGCAGTTGCCGAGAAATATGCGGCGCGCGACCTTCTTCACAGCGCGGCGCTGATCAAGGTCCAGCAGAATGAGAAGGAGACATTCAATCGGAAACTGGGGGAGGTGCAGGACTACACAGACATGCGGACACAGTATCGCAAATGGTTCCCGCCGAGCCGGCTGTACGGAGAAGGATATAACGGATTTGGAAATGGACATACAGATGAGCCCGTCCCATCGGTGCTGTATCCCGTGTCGAAAATCCGCCCTGGACGTAAGCGCACGCCGATGCTGCGAGTCAAGCGCAAGGACTTGAACCAGCAAGCCGAGCAGGTCGAGGAGCTAATACCGATACGTCTGGACGTCGACTGGGAGAAGATTAAACTGCGCGACACGTTCACCTGGAACCTTCATGACCGGGTGGTGCCAATGAAGCTATTCGCTGAGCAACTAGTCGAGGATTTTGGCGTAGAGGGCCCTGCGGCCGAACATGTCCTCGACATGGTCATGCGCCAGATCTACGACCAGCTTTCGGACTTCTGCCCACCTGTGTACATTGAAGAGGACGCGCTGGACCCAGAACTTCCGTATTTGGCATACAAGAACGACGAGATGCGGATCCTGATCAAGCTGAACATCACGATTGGGCAGCATACATTGGTGGACCAATTCGAATGGGACGTCAACAACCCTCTAAACTCGCCCGAAGAATTCGCGCTATCCATGTCTCGCGAGCTGTCCCTCTCCGGCGAATTCACAACAGCAATCGCGCACTGCATCCGCGAGCAATCCCAACTCTTCACCAAGTCGCTCTACATCGTCGGCTACCCCTTCGACGGTCGACCCGTCGAAGATTCCGACCTTGTCGCCGCCTTCCTCCCCACACCCCTCCCATCCGCCTTCCGACCCCACCAACAAGCGCGCGAATACGCGCCATTCCTCTACGAGATGAAGGAAACCGACCTCGAGAAGAACGAAGTCATATTCTCCCGCGAACAGCGCCGCCAAAAGCGCTCCGTCAACCGCCGCGGCGGCCCAACACTCCCCGACCTCAAAGACAGACAACGCACCGTCCGCACCCTCACCGTCTCCTCCGTCCTCCCCGGCGCCGCCGAAACGATCGAGGAGAGCCGGATCTTCAAGCGCGTCGGCGGCCTCACCGGCCGCGGTAAGCGCGGCGCCGCAGGCCCAAGCGGCGGCATCGACGGGATCTCCGAATCGGAAGACAGCGACGACAGTGTGCCTGAATCGCCGGCGCCGAACCAGCTGCAAGGCACGCTGCGCACGCGCAATATGCGCGGCGCCGCCACGGCCGCGCAGCAGCGCATGGCGAACCAGGGCCGCTCCGAGACTCCTGAGGCGATCTTGCATCACCACGAGACGCGGACTTCAGCGCGGCGGTTCGGCGGCGGGCGCGATCGCGACGAGTCGCCCGATGGACCTGTGAGCTATGTGATCAAGCTGAAGATCGGGAAGGAGAGGCTAAGGCAGTATCTCCGTGATCGGAAGGCGGCGAGTAAGCCGTTGAGCCAGCATAGCCGCAGCCAGAGTAATGTGTCCGGGCTGGGGACGCCGGCGAGGGGGAGCATGGGACCCCCGTCCACGCCGGGACTGCAGAATCAGCAGTTGGGTGCGCAGACGACGACGCCGGGGCCGGTGATGAATGGACAGGTGGGAAGGGTGGATGCGCCGCCACCGCCGCCGCAGGGCCAGAGCCTGCCTGCTCCTGTGAGTACTCCTAACCCCCTTAACCGCCCTAATTCTAGATCCCCTTTGACAAGTGCAACCACTAACGCCCATTAGCCACCCCCACCAGCATGGCTCATAGCCGGCCTACAGGGCCTCCAGCAGACCTACACCCAAGACCGCTTCGAGGGGATGATGCGCTACTTCGCCGTCGACGCGACGACCGAGATGCCCGTCCCGCCCGCCGAGGCCGAAACCTCGAGTAACGTAAAGTACATGTGGTTCCCACGCATCCGCTGCAGCGACTGCCCTGGAAAGCTGTATACGCCCGGGCCCGGCACGACGGTTGAGGGGTTCGAGGTGCACTTGAGGAATCGGCAGCATAGGGAGAGGGTAGATGGGCGGACGGGGGGTGGGTGATAGGGATAAGGGGGGATAGGGTGTAAGGTGGTGGGACGGGACTGGAGTTGCACGGCGAGCGCTGCGGCGCTGGGCTGGCTTGGGGGAGTTTTTTTTATTGTACGCTTGCTTGTTGTAGAATAGGATGGGCGGCGGGGGCGAGCGTTGGTGTCTTAGTTACTGGGGATGCAGGGGCTCTTTTTACATGTTTACCTGTATACAACTCTGTATTCTGGTGGCTAGCCAGCTGGCCATACGTATTATGCATGAGGGCGAAAAGGAGGATGATAAACAATTTATGGGACTTATTCGTCTTTTTATTACGGATGTGCTGATATTCTGTGGATGAGATATGCTGCAGATGGCTAACTGACCGTAATATATTGGTCATATTCGTACTATAGTGTCTCGTTTTAAGCATCATGGACCCGAACAAACCGTACCTGGAAGCCGGTTTTGCAAGCAAGTCAATTCTTCTCACCCGCCTGCCTCATCATGATATGACTCCCACTCATCTAGTCCAAGCATGTCAGTAGGCTCGAAAGCACTAGGCGTTTGTCCATTCTCAGCTGTGCGATCTTTTGTTTCACGACTTGGGCTTGCTTTATCTTTGCGAACCCTACCACCAGCTCGTCTCCTTTGATTCCTTCGATTCACTTGGGATTTCGGGTGCCTATCGCCCTCCATCCTGCTAATAGCCGCTTCTAAAAGCTTATGTGTCGATTCGACTTTTTCATCGAGAGATCTCTGCATTTGTAGCCCTTCTAGTTGGGAAGAGTATATACCTTTCTCCTGCAGAATTGTCGAGCTCTGCATTAGCCGACGCTGGTCCATCATGGCTTGGAAGCTGAGTGCGCGATCGAGTTCGCTCATGGAAGTCTCGAGTTTTAAGAGTAGTTCTGGGAATTGACTCGAGGGATTTTGGATCGACTTGATAAATAACTTTGTTGCTTTTGGGTTGACACTCGTATCTTTTCCCGTAGTTAGGATGCTGGTCGTATAGATGGAATGGACTGGCTAGGTTACACATACTTCCGTAGGTTCTCTCAATAAATGCACGGTACTGCTTGATGACGTCTTGTGCATTGTAAAAGCAACTTCGGACGTGTATATCATTAATGCTTGAGCCCTCTGGAGCCTGGAATGATGCACAATAAAATTCAAATCGTTCGATACACCTTCTAGCATTTTCAAGGTTAGTCGTCTCTCCCTCCGCCCTATCAGCGAGCAGTTTAGAGAGTCTCCTAGCTAGATCTCCTATGGAGGCCTATAGCCAGGTTAACTAAACACAAACACAATGCAATGGGAACTAGCACTGGACTCACTACGCTATCCGGAATAAATGGCAATCCAAGTGCTAATCCAAGAGAACCCCCTTTGGCTTTCTTTTCTTTTTGGACCGCTGTTAGACGGTTCGTTTCAATAGCATCTATGATGTTCCGGGCTATGGAACGGTCCTCGTTTTCCTGAACCCATGCAGTGGAAATAGGAACACCATCATGCTTCTCTGATTCTCTTTCCTGGCCATGCTTAACTGCTTCGGTATCATCTTCAACACTCGGAAACTTGATTCTGACTGAAGAAGTATCCACCCCGCTCAGTGTGTCTGGGATAAAGATGATAGAGGCGGCGTCATCAGAAACGTCAGAAAGCGTCAAGCTTAAAGCTGAACCACTGTCCATCAGTAGTCGCTCAATTTCATCCTGTGTGCAAATAGAATCTAATGATATCGAAGACGTCGTCGTATGGGATCTCCCAATAGCATCTTGAAGCTCACGTGTGATCCTCAGTTCAAGCCGCTTGATAACTTGCGTGTTCCGCTGAACAGCTCTCTCGGCATTTCTGACCACTTTAAGCACCTGGGCTATGGATTTACTTTGAGAATAATAAGTCGTTGGGATCTAGATCAAGGTGAGTAGGATAGACACACCTGTTCAGAGCACTCATAATAAGCTGTAATGTTCCTTTCTCATTTTCTAGTCTCTCCAGCGCTTCCTTTAAGCTATCTTTCTGGAAAACATATTTGACTTGTTGCCAGGCTCGTCTTGTTGTTAATCGATCCTCTGTTACATCGGAGCAGACATCCCTCAGCCAGTTCTCGATGAGATTGAAGGATGCGACGCAGCACAGCACCGATTCTTCAAGATCGCCAAGATCCTCATCCGATGTCTCGGAGGCGTATGTGAGATCAAGCAGCAGCGTTTGAATTTGACAAAGTGCTATGTTAACGCTATACAGAGACCCTGTGATAGCCTGGACCTCCTTTGGAGCATCTCTGATTGAAGATACGAATTGATAGAAAAGTTTGGTTGTCGCCGCGCCAAGGGATATGACCCCAGCGACTGATGCTGCAACGGTGAATGGGTCACTCATAGTTTGGCAAGAGAAAAGACATTTCCGCGTTCTCCTTCTGGGGATTTGAAGGTTTTATTGCCGCCTGTTCAAACGAGGCTGTTGCGACTGCTCCAAGTAGAATAGCTGCGCCACCCCGAATTGGGCAGTGCTGCATTTGACACAAGGCGAGGCGCGCAACTGGGTAGAATAAGATACGGATATGTGAAAAAGTCTTTCGTTATTAAAGACTTGTACTATACATTATTTGCCAAATCCTACTAAAACTTACAGCCAGCACCGCGTTAGCCGTTGGAATTAATCGTCGCGGGTATTACATTTCTGACGCAATTATCAGTGGTTTCCGAGTCCGGAGAGTCGGGAAGGGGAGAGAAGGAGGAGGTTGCGGTTACCCATCACGTGTTCGCTTACCACCGGGTAGCCTAACGCGGTTAGGACTAACGGCGTCATTCTTGCTTCTTTTATGCCCCGACCTTGGTAAATCGCCGTTTGGCGGTAAGGGATGCAAGGAACGGGGGCAAAAACGTTATTTTGTAAAAAATAATAAATGCGAATTTTTTAATGCTGGGTTTGGAATGTTGAGGCGGAGGGAGAGAGGAGAGACGGGTAATTTTGATGCGATTTTTGGGGGAGATGGGGGATGCAGGGCCGATGCGGAGAGGGAGGACCCCTTTTTGAGGGGGTTCGAGAGCAGGTTTGGAGCTGTATAGGGTCTCTTCTGGTGATAGAGGCGGGAGGAGATAGTAAAGCGTAGAGCTGTAGGGTAATGATATAGGACTGTATGTGCAGTGATATGTAGATAGCACTGTATGCGTTGGGGGAGAGATGCTGACAGCTCCCCTAGCCACGACCCCTATGCTTTACCCCCTCAGCCACAACATATGATTTCCGCCAATTTTTTTCGTAGTTCTCATATATACACATAGTAGTAAACCCTAAAGGCGCAGATTGATGCTATACAACTAAATGTGCTGTGCTCCGCCTATAAAGCTGTAAGTGTTGTGGGAGAGACTGGCCATGCTGACGGCCCCCCATGCCACGACCCCTATGCTCTCCCCCCTCGACCACAACATACCATTTTCGCAATTTCTTCTTTATCCTCTATGCGTACACACACATACCTATACTCATCCTCTTCGCCCTCGCCGGCGCTCCCTAACGAGTACACGAACGTCAGTTGTCGCCGCGTCCTTGCCCCCACGAGACGCGTTGTTCCTCCAGCGAGGGGGGGAGAGGGAAGTCGATGGGGCAAGCGAGGCGGGATGGGCGGCGGGGCGGGTCTTGCTCCTCTGGCCCTCCTCCAATCCCGGTACAATCAGTCGGGACTAGCGCCGTCCACGGCAGCGAGCGAGGAGCCATGCCTGCTCTTTTAAGATCTGCCTCCCTCGCCCGCCCACATTTTCCCTTTCCCCGTCCAAACACGAAAGGAACAACGACGTGCTCCGCCTGCACCACGAATCCAGGCATTCGCGATTTCATCGACTCGAGAGTCCGCCAACTGGGATCGGAGCCAACGCGCGATACTGGGCGCGAGGGAACGCGTCGAAGAGCCGCTTCCGTAAGTGTTCTCCCACCCCCACACACGAGAGGCCTGCGTGCCGGGTTCAATTTGCAAGCTGCGTCCGCGACGGTGGCGGCTGGGTTGCAGCGGCGCGCGAGAACCGCCATTGTCCACGGCTGTGAATCAATCCTGAGTCCTATATTTGCAGTGCTCTGAGCTGCAGGTTATAAAGTTCTCATAAAGTTTTTGGGAAGAGCGACGCGCTAACCCCGGTTCGGAGACAGATTGAAGGGTGCTGCACGGCGACAACACAACACCGCGGCCTGCGGGCGCTGATACGATGGTATGCTCTGGCTTTGGTATTGCTGGGTGGCTTGGGCTAATGGGTGTTAGGTTCTCTTTAAGAGGAAACCGGTGCAGTATGTTAGCACGCCTACGATTACGGATGATGATACCGAGGTAAGAGGCTTCCTTCTCGCCTGGGTTCCGCCCGCAGACACTCCAGCTCGTTAATACTGACACACGCGTAGGTGTGGGTGATTCCACAAACGGGGGAGGTATTTACAGAGTATGAGATCTATCTGAATCGGTAAGGGCTCGCCTGTCAGACGCTGCACCCCAGCTATTCTAACACGACCAATCCAGCATGGACTTCTACAAGCAGCGCCGCTTCATATGCCAAATAACCGGACACTCCGGACTCAACTTCTTCGAGGCGCTAAAGAGCGAACTGGCTGGCGCGGAGGAGGTCGAGCAGGCGTTCCCCATCGCCCTAAAGGGCCCGATCCTCCGGCGAGTCCAGTTCCAGACGATCTCACGAATTGATAACCTGGTGGACCTCATATATGACGAATTTAAGAAGGACTACTACCCCGGCGAGGTGGTTATGGTGCATGTTGTCAGCGGTGAGCGCTTGACGGGTGTGGTGCGGGACAAGACGCGGTTTGGCAACAAGGTACTGCCCAATGGCACGATCAGCCCAGCCTTCTCGAGGTACTTTGTTAGCCTGGACAATCGGCCATTTGAGGAGGCAGTGGTGGACGACGACCATATTACACGCGACCGCAAGATCTTCACGAAGCAGGTCTTGCGCTCATTTATCAAGAAGACGGTTACAAGGGAGGCCTGGACCGGTGCGCCATGGCTGGTGAAGCCAGACGTCGCTGAGACATATCACATCGACACACGAGTACCCCAGCACCTAAAATACGAGAGCCATGCTGCCGAGAGGAAGCAGAAGCACCAGCAGAAGAAGAACGGTCCGGACTTCGACGGCATGATCGGCGTGTTCCCCGGCAACAACCCGAAATTACCAGAACTGAAACCAGCGCCGAAGAGCCACAAGAGCAAGCAACTACAGGGGCAGCTAGCGAAGAGCAAGCAGCCCATGACCTTGAATCCTACGCCTCAAATGCCCACTCAGCAGCTCCACCGAGCCTTACCGCAGCACCAATTCCAAGCGCACGGATTCTACCCCAATGGAAATGGCGCCCCGCCGACAAATGGACAGTACGCCAACTTTCACAACTCGACCTTCTCATTTCCGCCTATGCAGCAGCTGCCAATACAACCGCCTCCACCACCTCCGATTAAATACCCAATTGAAGATCTCCAGATTGCGCCTCGGAAGGAGGATATTCTTAAACGGCCGCCACTAAAGTTCTTTTCTCAAGATACCCCTGTACCCATCGAAGACCACCCGGCAAAGGACAATGGGATTCTTATGGAATCTGTGGGACCTCTACTGGAGACATGGGACACCCTGAACGTATACTGCGAGATCTTCAAACTCGACTCCTTCACTTTCGACGACTTCGTAGAGGCGATGCAGGTCACTTCCGAGGATGTCGAGTGCGAGCTCTTCGTAGAGATCCACTGCGCTGCACTGAAACTACTCGCCGATTCTGAGAGCGACGGCGGCAAGGTCCAGATCCAGCTTCCCGAGAGCGATAGCGACAGCGAGGACGAGGATGATGAAAATGACGTCAGCGCCATCCAGACGCCGACCCCAGAACCGGAACCGAAGCCCAAGGGCAGGGCCACGCGCAGTAGTCTGGCAAAGCTCGAGGCGGAAGCTCTGAAGGCCGAGGCGCAGCGCAGCCCTACCCCCGAGGAAAAGAAGCTGCATTTGGCCGACGAGATGCTGGAGGACGTGGATTGGCTAGAGAAGCTAAGGAAGCGCGACTTTAAGAATGGCGGGTGGGAGATTGTGGTCGTTGGGCTGCTGTACCAGCTTGCGAAGTTCCCGCGGTTCGAGAAGCGGTGCGAGGAGCTGCTGAAGAGCCTTGCGCCGGTGGATGAGGATCCCAGCGTTGAGACGGCGAGGCTGAGGTACGCGGGGATTGATATTAACCTGAGGATTAAGATCTTGCAAATTATCTGCATGCTTACTATGGAGACCAAGGCCATTCGCGGGTTTATGGAGGAGTGTAGTGAGCAGATGACGAGCTTCCGCAAGGAGAAGATCAAATGGCAGCGCGATCGGAAGATAGCGTAAGTATTCACATGGAACCGGATGTTAATGGGTTGCTAATTTTACGCTAGGCTGGAAGAACTACGTCTTTTGAATGAGGAGCGGAAGGTCCTTCTTCCTGCTAACACTCTCCCGTTGGAGGAGCCGGAGGTCAAGGTCAACGGCGATACCAAGATGACCACACCAGAAGAGCCCGAAGCGGAGGAAGAGGAAGACACATTAGACACCGACGAGGATATCCACCAAGGACGCTCCTTACGTCGCGGCAACGACCGAGCCGCCGAGCGACAACGCAAGCGCGAAGCCGAGCAAGAGCGACGCGAGAAAGCCGAGGCCGCAGCCAAGATGCCAAAGCAATCGAAGCAGTTCACCAAACTCCTCAAGGATATCCAGAAGAAGCAGGACACGATCAAGCAATGCGAGGAGGAGATCGCGGTCATCGACAACGACCTGCGCGAAGCCGACTGCCCGCGCACTCGCTGCCTCGGCAAGGACCGCTTCTGGAACCGCTACTACTGGTTCGAGCGCAACGGTATGCCATATGCTGGTCTGCCTAACAGCTCCACTGCCGAAGCTGGGTACGCGAATGGCTGTCTCTGGGTACAGGGCCCCGACCCGCTAGAGCGCGAGGGGTACATCGATATGCCAGCCGCGTGGCAGGCCGAGTACCGCAAACAATTCGACGTCAGCGTGCCCGAGCGGAAACGCGCAGAGGAGGGCGCGACGAGCGTGTTCGATGCGAAGGAGTGGGCGTACTACGACGACGCGGAGAGTGTGGATGGGCTGCTCGCGTGGCTCGACCCGAGGGGCGTCAACGAGATGAAGCTCCAGAAGGAGGTTAAGCTGTTCGAGGACAAGATCAAAGCGCACATGATCGCGCGGAGGGAGTACCTCGCGCCTGTCCCTGCGGCGAGCGAGGAGCCGAGCCAGGACGAGAGCAGGAAGCGCGTGTCGGCGCGGCAGACGAAGGCGCAGACTCAGGCGAGGGATGAGACGTATAGGTGTTTGGCGTGGCGGAATGGGATGGCGGTTGAGGAGCTGGGGCATTTGCATTCGGAGCAGCCGAGGGCGAGGAGGCCGACGAAGAAGGGTGCGGTGGTGGCGGTGGTGGAGGAGAGGGAGGGGAAGGGGAAGAGGGATAGGGGGAGGAGGGATAGGTAGGGGGGTAGGTGTGTGATTTACGGGTGGGGGTTTTGAAGACGCGCATTTATTTGGGTGATGTAGTCTTGGAGTCTTGCGATGGCATTGTTGCAGGTGGGAGGGGGCGTGGGATTAGATAGATAGATGGTAGATATGGTGCTTGAAGTACTGTCACTCATAATGGCATGTATGTTGCTGTACGGTATGTTCCTTTGTGTGTCGTGAAGGTGAACAGTGCTTGCGCCGGTGGTGGTGATCGGCGCAATCCGTATATACACTGTTGAACCTTGAGTTCACCATCTACAGTAGTAAGTATATAGTATAACTCAATTACTCCATCTACACACTCTACGTTGTGGTGACTGAAGTGCAAGTAAACTACATCTCTTGTCCCCGAGGCTAAACTAGACATCACACACCTCTCTCTCGGCTCCAGCACCTCTACCTCAACATCATCCATCAAATCCATCAATCACTCACGACCATAACCCCCCCCCATCCATCTCTTCTCATCTCTTACTCATCCTCATCCTTTTCTCCATCTATATATCCATCATCCATCCATCACACCCCCACCGTACCGCGCGCGCCGTCCACAAATCCACCGTTGCGACCGAGCGACGGAGCACCCAGGCGCCACAGCGAAAGCCACACCAGGCCCGTAGCGAAGCCACAGCCTCGCGACGTCAGGACGTCAATCCACCAGCGAGCGCGCAACAGGCTCGGCGATTTGTGAAGCGTGCACGAAGCGGGGTGTATAACATATTTTGAGTTCAGGATTATTGGGAGTGTACAATTATGGCGGAGACGAAGAAAGGTGTGTACCCCCCGTACCTGGCTGTCTATACGCTCTCCCAGCCTCAGGGTTGAAAGGGATGCGACGCCGTGTTGTGATATGGTAGAAGAGGAATAGCTGCTGATTGTGATTGTGGCAGACTCGAGCGCGCCGGTGGGATCGGATGAGGAGAGTACGGTGAAGGTTACGCCGCGGAAGGAGATTAGGCCGAATGGGACTATTAAGCTGAAGAGGCCGGCGCCGAAACATAATAAGCCTGGGAATTGGAGGGATGGGAGTGTAGTCGATGGTTTGTTCTATCCCCAAGGTGGATAGATGTAAAGAGGGTGGAGAGGTTGGCTAACATAGTACGCAAAGATGATAAAAAGAAACCCGGCACCGACTCCCCCTCGACCAACTCGGGCGCCTCACCAGGCCCGGTAGTCAACCAACTTGATGACAGCACGCGCGATACCTTTGCGACGGGGCGGCCGCTGGAGGATAGTCCGGAGACGAGCCTGTGTAAACACTGCAAGAAGAGCGTGTTGAAGAGCGCGCGCAAGGCGCATATCGAGAAGTGTCTCGCGGACAAGAAAGAAGCAGCGCGGAAGCGGAAGGAGGCGAAGGAGCGGGCGGCGCGGAGGAAGGAGGAGGAGGGTGCGGCGGCGGAGGAGGGGGAGAAGGATAAGATTGTTGTGAAGAAGGGGAAGAAGGATAAGGAGAAGAAGGAGAAGGAGAAGGAGAGGGAGAAGAAGGTTGATGCGGAGGGGGATACGGCGATGGGAGGGAATGCGGAGGGGGAGGAGGATGATGACGAGGCGCCGGTGGAGGCGAGTGCGTCGCCGGAGGTGGTGAAGAAGACGCCGGCGGGGTTGAAGAGTGCGAAGAAGACGGCGGGGAAGAAGAGTGAGGATGGGGAGAAGAAGCAGGGGAAGAAGAGGAAGGCGGAGGGGGATGCGGAGAAGATGCCTAAGCAGAAGAAGAAGAAGGATGAGCCGAAGGCAAAGATTGTTAAGGCGAAGGGTATGTTATTCCCCGGTCTGTGGATCTGCGCGTATTGGCGAGAGGCTAATTGGAATAGTTCCTGTGGACGTCGAGAGACAGTGCGGTGTCATCACCCCCAACGGCGTCCCCTGCGCCAGATCCCTAACGTGCAAATCGCACTCCATGGGCGCCAAGCGCGCGGTCCCCGGCCGCTCCCTGCCCTACGACATGCTCCTCGCAGCCTACCAGAAGAAGAACCAAGCCAAGCAACAAAGTGCGTCCCCCCCAATCCCC